>JABUQX010102132.1:32500-45000 GCA_015478945.1 Trachelipus rathkii | reverse complement strand
TGGGACCGCGACGGACCCTCACGGTAAATCGTCAATGGGTGTCTATCCCTGGCCCAGGTGGGCCACAACCATGCCCCATACAAAACCCCGCCATTCTCTCCCTATCATGCACCTTTATTCTCGCCTAAGAAAACACACATTTCTCTCCTTCAGACTTACATTCGTTCACCGACTCAATCCACTTTCTCTTCGGTCTCCAGCCGGTCGGTTCCCAACACACTCTCCACTATACATCCGCTTAACCAACCGACTATCATTCATCCTTTCCACATGACCTACAAACCATCTCAACATACTCTCATTTATTCTCCTCATTTACCCCTTCACACCACACCACTCTAATACGTTCTATTCCTCATTTTATTAATTCTTTTCACACCTATCCCCAAGATTGTCCATCTGAACACATTGAACTTTAGATCTATACTTTTTATTCAGACCACATAGTCTCACTACCATACAATAACACAGGTAACAACATACCCTCATGTAAGACTCTAGCGCACTCAAGACCTAGTCCCTTTACATTCACCAACGATTTAATTGCACCAGCCACCTTCCCCTGCCATTCACAACTTTCCTACTACACTCTGCTCATCCGTTCCCCTCTCATCCAACACATACCCTAAATATTTAACCAGACACTGGCTCCAGCTGCTCATCATCTAACATAACTTCACACTGAGGGACTGTCCTCACTCACAACCATTACCTTACTCTTATCTACGATTACTTTCAAACCCTACTCTTAATCCCCCTTCCAAATCTCTCCACCAATCCTCTCAAAATCCCCTCAGACTCGATTCACATGGAACCAAATCATCCGCATACAATAGGTAGGGCACCCCTCCACTCCTCTCCATTCTATATATATATATATATATATATATATATATATAAGAAAGAATATATATATATATACGTATATGGTTAGTATATATATATATATATATATATATATATATATATATATATATATATATATATATATATATATATATATATATATATATATATATATTTTTTTTTATTTTTTTTAACGAAATGTTGTGGGATTTAGCCTGTTCGTCAACCTAGCACAAAATCGTAAAAAAATGCTTATCAAACGTAAGGAATTTCTTTAATTCTGTATGGTTGCTATTTTATACAGAATTTTATTCTATATTACACAGAATTAGTGACATTTTTTTTACGTTTGGTGAGCCTTTTTTTACGATTTTGCGCTAGGTTGACGAAAACGAACAAAAATTTTAGCATTTCGTTAGCAAAAGTGCAAAATCGAAAACGCCTATAATTTTGAATTTCAGTATTCAGTAAGTTAAAATTTGTTTAACATTAAAAGAAATTTTTAAAAACTAGTAATTTTATATTTAATACACATTCTTATAATGTTTGTAAATTTTATGCTTCATACACATAGTTTTTATTTGCGTTTTGTAATATTTATTATTGATTTGTGCAGACACTCCTTGGCGATGTTAATGAAGAAGAAGAAGAAGAAGAAAAGGGTTCCAAAATGAAAAGTAGTTCAAGAAGCAAACCTCAAACGTCAGTAACGCTTCATCAAACCATTAAAAAGAGTCATCTAAAAAACCTCAGTTGCAGATTTTGTAATTTTAGTTTTAAAAGTAATGATGAGTTGAAAAGTCATTTAAAGATACATAGCAAAAGAAAGTTTAGATGCGCACATTGCAGTTATGAATATAATTTTAAATCTAGCCTGAAAAGGCATTTGCTAATTCACAGCAATATGAAATTGTTCAAATGTGCACATTGCAGCTATAAGTGTAATGAGAAAGGAAGCTTAAAAAGACACATGCTTGTGCATCAAAATATAAAGTTATTTAAATGTTCTGAGTGCAGCTATGGATGTAATGATAAAAGATCACTAAAAATCCACTTGCTAAATCATGAAAATATAAAATTGTTTAAGTGTTCTGAGTGCAGCTATAAATGTAATAATAAAAGAAACTTAAAATCCATAGCTGGGCATGCCGCAACGATTTTCGGCTATTCGGCTAATCGGCTACGCCGCACTATCAATTCTTATAGCCGTAGTCGTAGCCGAAATTTTTTTTTAAATAGTCGGACAAGCCAACGACGCACTGCATTTTTCCGCGGCTATCGTTTCGGCTATGGAATTTTTTTAAATTAATTAAGTGAACCCTAACTCCGTTCTCCCTGATGACAAGTCACTTTCGAAAACGGGTTTTATATTGGTATGAAAAAGGCGTGGCATTGTAGTGATAAGTGTGTAATAATATTTTCAGTCTTAGTTCTATACTAATACGAATAAGATGTGTCAAAAGCTAAAAGAAGAAAAGTGCAACCTGTTTTAAACACGCAGTTTTATTCAAAATTCCTTTGTGATGTTCTTGTCATGTTATTATTTTATTAATTAGGTATTATTATTATTATGTTACTAAGTAATTAAGTAATAATTATTATAATTACTAATTTACTGATTAGTAGTTACTAGTTACTAAGTAATTAATTACTAGTAAAATATATATATAACAAATTAATAATATATATATATATAATATATATATATATATATATATATATAGGTATATATATATATATATATATATATATATATATATATATATATATATATATATATATATATATATATATATATATATATATATAGTTATATATATATATATATATATATATATATAAATATATATATATATATATATATATATATATATATATATATATATATATATATATATATATATATATATATATATATATATATATATATATTAATTAGATTTATTAATTTATCAGATACTGAAATTTAATTAAATAATTTGTATAAAGTATAAACATAAAATTATTAAAATAATTAAATACATGGATAAGTTTGTGACTAGGACCAGAGGTGTTTCTGGAGACAGTTCAGCCGCTGCCAGTAGTAGCTTAAGGAGCAGCTCTCCCATTTTAAATGAGAGCTGTGACATGGACAGCCAAAGATCTCTTACTGATCCTGTCACTGTAACCCTTGATTGTGAGGAGACGAGGGATCCTGGAAACCAAGGCCAAGAGGGCAACGAGGATGCCGTCAAAGAGTTGAAAAGCTATTTGCTCACTCTTGAGAGGTAAGAAACTCGCCTCCATGCTATAGTAAAGACTAAAGACTAAAGACTAAAGAGCATAGTAAAGAGTAAAGACTATAAAGTAACCAAATTAAATCTTTAAATAAAATCTAGTAAATTAACTTTTTTTGAATTTTTTCATGATTGAACATTTAAATATGAAATTACAATAGTCAAATTCAAAAAAATTAAAAACTTCTATTTATTTCAGTTTCTTCATCTTTGAAAAATTTTTGAGGACTGATGAGAAAGTTGATGGGGTGTCTCTTAGGAAGATTCACACTGGTGTTGCCAAGTGTAAACATCCTGCCTGCAAAGGGAAGAAGGGGCTTTCCTACAGCACCCAGACAAGGTCCCACCTCAAGCAGCATTACAAGCATGTAAGTTTAAATAATTATTAATTAAATAATTTAGATAAGATCACAACAACTAACTGGTGTTGCTAGTTAATTAGTTATCAAGATTTAAACACTCTTGTATAAAGTCTTGATACTTTATACAAATGTTATCAAAGAAAATTAAAAAATTTGTAATTAAAGTTTGTATTATTTTTATATACCAGATGCACAATGACCTTCTCCCTCACCTCTCTGCAGCCATTGAAGGGCTTAGCAAGCGCGGTCGCTCCAGTTCAAGGGAGAGTGAGTCTCGCAAGCGTCAGATGTCTCTGGATGAGAGCTTCAGGTCAAAGTTCAGCCAGCAGAGAGCAAGACAAGGTTACACCAGGTGAAAAAATTCAGAAACATAATATTAGTTATTTTAATTGAACTCAATTTTTTTTAAATAGGTATATGAGCGACTTAGCGTCTTCACGTTTTAAAAATATTTTTATTAAAAATTTAAAATATATTGATTTATTAACTTAATTACTTTTTCATCATTAGGTGGTTCATTCATTCAATGATGCCACTGGATTTAGCTGATGATCCTTACACGAAGGAGATGTTTTACCTCATTAATCCCGAGTTTCATCCCACCTCAAGGAGGACTTTGAGCAGGGATATTGAAAAGCTGATGCAAAAGGGGAAGACTCGACTGATAAACAACCTCTTCCACCAGAAGTGGGTGGCCACTACAGCCGACAGTTGGACCGCCCACAATAGGTCCTTCTTGGGAATGACAGTCCACTGGATTGACAGGGTCAACCTCAAAAGGTGCCATGCAACTTTGGCGGTCAGGGAGGTGAAGGTAAGAAAATTAAAAAGTTAAATTTTGTCATTTTATACCTTAGTCTCATAACCATAAGAACATATGAGGTGTAAATATTATTTAATTTACAGACTAAAACAATAAAATTATTGTCTTTAGGAAAGGCAAACTCACCAGTTACTGGGGAAACTAATCACAGAGATTCATCATGAGTTTAGCATCCACGGTAAGGTGAAGGCCACCACTACGGACAATGGCACCAACTACGTGGCAGCCTTCAACGCCTTTGGTGAGTCCAACCAGGACCAGGAGAACCTTCCTATGGACCCTGATTATCCTGACTTGGAGATTGTGGATCTCCAGGAGCTCCTGAGGGCTGAGGGTGACAACCCAAGTCTGCCGCCTCAACACCGCTGCAGGTACTTAGAATTCGCGAAAACTAGTGCTAAATGCTACTAATATATATTAATAATATTATTAAGTAATAAGTATTAACAAATAAAGATTTGTCATTTAAGATTTAACTAATAATCTTTGAATTTCTTGAATTAAATATCTTATTGTTTCAGTGCTCACACACTCAATCTGTTGGCGACAACAGATGTGAGTGATATACAGGGCTGGAGCAAGGGGGGCTCACAGTGGAGGAGGACCATAGCTAAGATCCAGGCCCTGTGGAACCTTCAGAACAGGGCCCCAGTGGTGGCCAACCAGATCAAGATTGTCGCCAAAAGAAAACTGAAGACTCCTGTGGTGACAAGGTAGTAGTAGTTACTATTAAAAAAAGAAATTTAGCGTAAGAAATTGTTGCCGATTAATTATAGACAAGTTCATTTTATAAGTTTTTGATATTTTATATAAAGTTATATTTATTTCTGCAGATGGAACTCCCTATATGATAGTGTGATGGTCCTTCTGGAGGTTTTAAGGGTCGAAAACCAAATGGATGCCATAAACACCATCCTCATCAAGCAGCCCAAGGGAGGTTCCCCTCTCACAGAGGTAGACGTCGAGGTAAATATAAAGTATTTTTAAAGTAGCAATTGCTCTTTTAATATTTTTATTTATAATTTAATAAATTTATTAAATTATAAATCTCCTCACAAACCCAAACCCCCTCCATTAATCCCTGTTCTGTACCTGTACCATCGCTCTTGCTTGCCCAACACTCATATCGCTACTTCGTAAACAATCTCTAACTGAATATATCCACCTTTTTTTCCGGTCGTCCGACAGGCAAAACACTCTCACATGTGCTCTTATACACTTTCTTAACCAATATGGTGTTCTCCACCTTCTCCACATGTCCAAACCATCTTACAAAATCCTCATCAAATTTGGCAGTCTTTTCCCTTACCCGCAAGACACGCTTCCATGATAAACTCGTTCCTCATCTTATCCAATCTCCTAACTGCCAAGAACGCCCTCAGATTGTCCATCTGTACAACCCTCACTCTTGATCTATTCGCCCTATTCCATACAGATACCTCGCTCTCGTGCTCCCGTATTTTTATTAATAATCAATTATGCTTACGTAACTAAGCAATATATTAATTTTCACTCTTTCAGGTCATGAACGAGTACACATTGGTCATGCAGCCTGTGGCGCAGTGTCTTGATATGCTTCAGGGGGAGAAAAGGGCATACATGGGCACCCTCCTACCCCAACTTTGGTTGATGAAGACCAGCCTTGAGGAGAAGAGTGAAAATATTCATCTTGTGTATGCAAGGCCACTAGTACAGGCCCTCCTCAGTGGCTATGAAAAGAGGTTTGGCCACCTCTTTCAGAATAGGGATCTCCTTATGGCCACTGCCCTTCACCCCTCCTTCACCCTTAAGGCCCTAGAAAGCATTGCACCTGACATGGTGGAGGAGATCGGGGACAGGATTACCCGGAAGATAGGGGACTCCATCAAACCCACTGAGAAACAGCAGCAGCGTCAGCTTGGCCAGCCAACAGAAAAAGAACCCCACAATTCAGACGCACTCCTATTCAGTAAATTGTTTTCTAGAGTATTGGTACGCAGAGCAAGCCAGCAACAGGATGTGGAAATCGTCATACGAAAGTCCATGGAGGAGTGGGTGCCCTCTCAAGAAGATCCGAGCTGTTCCTGTTTCCCCAACCAGCATAGGGAGATATGGATAGATCTATTTATAAAATATAATACCCCCATTCCTAGTTCAGCAGCTGTGGAGAGGTGCTTCAGCGCGGGTGGGGACATCCTCAGGGCCAAGAGATCGTCCTTGAAGGAGGAAAGGTTTGAGGACCTTCTTTTCCTCAAAGGAAATATGGACCTCCTGCAGGAAGTGATTAGCCAGGAGGACATGGAGGAGGAAGAGGACCTATAGCTATGAAAGTATTTAACTATTTATGTAGTTAACATTTAATAAAAAAATTAAATAAATCTGTTTTACTATCTTATAAAAGGTTTAAAATGTAAAGGCATGCTTTCGTTATCGCGCAAAAGTTTACTTTGTAATTTAACGGTATCGCCGTAGGATAGCCGAATAGCCGCATAGTTAATGCCGCACTGAGGTTTTCAAAAATGCAGTCGGATAGCCGACGACGCACTAGTTAGGTGGCAAAGCCGAATAGCCGATGACGGACCTCGAAAAATTATAGCCGCGCCCAGCTCTGTTAAAATCACATATGCTTGTCCATCAAAATATAAAGTTATTTAAATGTTCTGAGTGCAGCTATGGATGTAATCGGAAAGGAGTCTTAAAAAGACACATGCTTGTGCATCGAAATATAAAGTTATTTAAATGTTCTGATTGCAACTATGAAACTATTTGGAAAGGAGACTTAAACAAACACATGCTTGTGCATCAAAATATAAAGTTATTTAAATGTTCTGAGTGCAGCTATGAATGTAATCAGAAAACACAGTTAAAAACACATATGAGTGCGCATCAAAAAATAAAGTTATTTAAATGTCCTGACTGCAGCTATGAATGTAATGATAAAAGAGACTTAAAAGTTCATTTGCTAAATCATGAAAATATAAAATTGTTTAAATGTTCTGAGTGCAGCTATGAATGTAATCGGAAAGAACACTTAAAATCACATATGCTTGTGCATCAAAATATAAAGTTATTTAAATGTCCTGACTGCAGCTATGAATGTAATGATAAAAGAAACCTAAAAATCCACTTGCTAAATCATAGAAATATAAAGTTATTCAAATGCTCTGAGTGCAACTATGAATGTAATCGGAAAGGAGATTTAAATAAACACATACTTGTGCATCAAAATATAAAGTTATTTAAATGTGCTGATTGCAGCTATGAATGTAATCATAAAGGAAACTTAAAAAGCCACATGCTTACATGTTCCGAGTTTAGATATGAATGTAATCATAAATCCCAATTAAAAGGCCACATATTTAATAAGCATGGAAATATATAACGAGTAACAACATAATTAGTGAAGAGCGAAAATGGCGCAGCAATCGTACTTATGAAACTAAAGGACAATTAGTGATTAGTAAAGTGATAATGGAAAACAGTAAAAGAGGTCAAAAGAATTTATGTATGTTATGCGCCATCTTAAAATTAGCCCCACTCCGATTCCGGCCCCTTCTGCATCATTTTAAAATTAACCGGCTAAGGTTCTGACTTCAGTTCTTAGTTATAATTTCATCTCCATTTACACATATTATTAATTATCTAAATTATAAAAAAAAAAAAAATTGGTTGTTAGTAACACCTCTATTTTAACTTACAATTTAAAATTCAGAATATATTTTTTAAAATTTTTCCAAAATAAAAAATAAAACTTACTTTCTAACTTTTAAAATTATTCTTCATTGAATTATATGAACACATTTAATATAATGTTATTCAGAAAGGTTGTTTATTAAAAATAAAACTGCATCAAACAAATATATATATATATATATATATATATATATATATATATATATATATATATATATAAATATATATATATATATATATATATATATATATATATATATATATATATATATATATATATATATATATCATAGGTGGGCACGATAACGAAAAATGTTATCGCGATAACCGATAAATCGATAACGAAAACCTTATCATCGATAACCGATATCCGATAACTCGTGATAAAAATATCGCCGATAATGCGATAACCGATAAATCGATAAATCCAAATTTTTATGTATTAAAATGTTTAAAAAAAACACGACTTTGGTTTTTAAGAAAATGTTAAAAATAAATTTATTACATCTTCTTTTCACCTATTTTATAGATTATAATATAAAATTTTCAGTTTTCTTTACCGACACGTACCCAGAAAATAAGGGAATGTTTGCTACTTGCTTTATATAACTTGTAAAACTTTGGATATCTTATTAAATAAATTTAATTTTTTTCCTTTGCTTCTCAGTGTTTTTTATAATAAAATTTTATTTTCTAATTTATGCTCTGATGTTATAGATTCTATAATGTATGTAAAAAGCCAAAGATAAAGGTTAATAAAGGATTTGAAATGAAATCAAAGAATTAGTTAATTACAATTTATCAATATAAAAATATAAATACTAGGTTCTGGCCTTCTGCAGTATTTGTATGTTCCCCTTCATAAACATGAGCATATTAAAGTTTTCATCTGACAGAGAATTCCTCTTGGCTCTGTAGATATCTTTGCCAAGGGAGAACAATCGCTCCACCGCAGCGCTAGACGGCATTGCAGTATTGTACCTTATAAAGAGATCAATGAGTACCTTCTCATTGTTAAAAGCTAGGTCTGACAGGCTGTCTGTCGATTTCGCCTGCAACCACTTATTTAGAATGAGAGCAGCTTTACTCTTGATTGATCTTTGATGACGTTGACCTTGAGTTAGTTCAGTGTAATCATCAGCATCACAGATGCTTGAGTAGTAGTCCTTCTCTTCCATGTCCTCTCCCTCGCTGCTGCTGGTACTGTTGGCGTTCTCGAGTTCGGTACGCCGCAATAACTCTTCCACCTTCTTCTCCATCAGGGCCTTGACCTCTGCCTTTTTGGCCATTGTTTCTTCAAAAGCCCTCATCCACATCAGGCGAAACTTGGGGTAGAAGGCAGTGGCCAGAAGGTACTCCTCATCTTCAAAGGTGCTGGAGAACCTCTTGTCTATGGCGTCAAGGAGGGTATTGACCAGAGGGTCGCAGAACTGGAGATTGGCATTGGTCTTCAAGTCAATCAGCTTTTTTTTGGTCACAATGAGGGTGGGGATCAGGCAGCCCAGATAGCACTGTTTCTCCCCTTGGATTTGATCCAGTGCAACGGCGACTGGTGCCATGACCTGATAATTGAAAAAGAAATATTATTTAACTAGTTTTAAAATGGAAGCATTACTCTGCATTAGCTAAAAAGTAAAAAGAAATAAAGAATTGAAATAACGTCTCGCTAATATTTAGTTTATTTACTATATATATATATATATATATATATATATATATATATATATATATATATATATATATAGTATATATATATATATATATATATATATATATATATATATATATATATATATATATTTTGGTTTATTTATATATATATATATATATATATATATATATATATATATATATATATATATATATATATATATATATATATATATATATATATTTATTTATATATATATATATATATATATATATATATATATATATATATATATATATATATATATATATATATATATATATATATATATATATCTTATATATATATATAAATTATATATATATATATATATATATATATATATATATATATATATATATATATATATATATATATATATATATATATATATATATATATATATACAGGGTGATTCAAAACCTCTGCGACAAACTCGGAGGGCTGATAGAGCAAACGATAAGGAACATTTATTGTTAAATAAGCTATGTTGTATGACGCTTCGTTTCAAAGTTACGGATGATGTAAGGTAAACCACGTGATGTTGTTTGACGCGTCGTTACTTCGTAACCGGAGATTTTGGGTATTCTAATGTTATGTATGTGTGCGTGCGTACATCTGTGTACTCCGAGGGTTGATAGAGGTAACAATAAGGATATTTTGTTAAACAACGTATGTGTTTTGACGCGAGGTTGTAAAGCAAACAATGGTAGCTTGTTATGAAATCATTTTATTGGGGAAAATTACAGGAGGTGTTCAAAGTGTCTGCCCTGTACCTGATTACATTCGTTACATCGCCGTGCCATTGCCTGTCGGACTCTACCGAACATGCCCTCACTGTGTCTGATTTGATCAAACGCAGTGAATATTCGCTGAATCAGTTCCTCTCTTGTGTTGACTGGGTTAATGTACACAACACTCTTCACATGCCCCCAAAGAAAATAATCTAGGGGCGTGAGGTCGGGCGATCTTGCAGGCCACGCAACAGGTCCCCCTCTCCCTATCCATTTGTCAGTGTAGACTGTGTTCAGATGCGCCCGTACTTGGTGGCTGAAGTGCGCTGGAGCGCCATCATGTTGGAACCACATGTCTCTGCGGGTCGCAAGGGGTATGTCGTCCATGAGCTGCGGAAGCGTGTTCTGGAGTAGTTGCAGGTACGCAGGTCCATCCAAACGGTGGAATGATGACAGGTCCCAGCAGATAATTCCCAAGAATTCCACCCCAGATGTTTACGGTAAATTTCGCCTGGTGAACTCTGATGAACATTGCGTGCGGATTGTCCTCGTCCCATATGTGGCTGTTTCTGCTGTTGAAGTAGCCATCACGTGTGAAGCACGCCTCATCGGTAAACAAGACATGTGCAGGAAAGGCAGGATTATCGATGCTCCGTTGCAGAAACCACCGGGCAAATCGCACACGGGGTGCGAAGTCGTTTGGCCCAAGTCCTTGTACTTTCTGTAGGTGGTATGCATGGAGGCTTTGCTCTTGCAAGACCCGAACCACAGACGACTGATTTGAACCCATGGCATGGGCAATGGCGCGTGTGCTAGTCGACGGGTCGTTGGCGACTCTCTCAAGCACCTCTTCTTCAAACGCAGGAGTCCTCGTATTACGCGGTCTTCCACCAATGCACCGGGGACGAAGGGTCCCATTATCTCGAAGGCGCTGATGAAGGCGAGCAAACATTGTGTGGTGGGGGTGATTTCTGTGTGGAAACCGTTCCCGGTACATGAGGTGCGCTCTTCGTCCATTTCCGTTCGCCGCACCGTAACACATTATCATGTCGGTTAACTCGGGAAGAGTGTAGTGATCCATTCGTAATCGATGCCTACATTGTATTGAATCAACGATGAATTGGGCAAGGTAAAGGTATTGCCACGTGTTTCCGAAGGACGTTAAGCGTACACACATGTACGCACGCACAAACACATTAAAATTGAGTAACCTAAATCGTCGGTAACCTACATGCGACGCGTCACACAACATAAACTAGTGTACCTTCAATCGTCCGTAACTTTGAAACGAAGCGTCATACAACATAGGTTATTTAACAATAAATGTTCCTTATCGTTTGCTCTATCAGTTATCGTGTTTGTTATAAATTAAATATCACTATATATATATATATATATATATATATATATATATATATATATATATATATATATATATATATATATATATATATATATATATATATATATATATATATATATATATATATATATATATATATATATATATATATATATATATATATATATATATATATATATAATAAAAAAGTATCGCGATACCCATTATTGATAAAAGATTTTATCTGATAGCAGATAACCCGAAACCGTTATCGCGATAAATTATCGCCATATAGTTATCGGTAGTTTGGAACAAAAATTATCGCGATACCGATTATCGGTAAAAGATTTTATCGGATAACAGATAACCCGAAACCGTTATCGCGATAAATTATCGCGATAACGCCCACTTTATGTATATATATATATATATATGTGGTTATTATATATATATATATATATATATATATATATATATATATATATATATATATATATATATATATATATATATATAAGTGTGTGTATTTATTATTTTTTTTTTATGTATAAATATATATATATATATATATATATATATATATATATATATATATATATATATATATATATATATATATATATATATATATATATATATATATATATATATATATATATATATATATATATATATATATATATATGAGAGAGAGAGTTACAAGAAAATAACTAAATGCTGTTTAGTAGTTGTGGCTTAGTTCTGAAATTTTTGGG
>JABUQX010102132.1:17500-27500 GCA_015478945.1 Trachelipus rathkii | reverse complement strand
TACTCACATAGATACGATTTTAATAATTTTTGAAATTGTTATTTAATGTTTGCAATTTTTGAAATTGCTAGTTAATTTTTGAAGTTTTTCAATATTTCATAAGAATCAATTTTTTGTAAATTTGTTCAAATTTGTTTAAATCTTATGAAAGGCAAACTTAAAGTTTTTTCTTGCATCGAGTTTGAGACTAAACAGGCATATTCAAGCGCGATTTATTTCCATATGCGTAAGATTTACTAGTAAATTTTTGTTTTTTTGATTTTTTGATAAAGGTGTCTTAACATTTTTTTTAATTTGAAAGCAACTTAAAGTCACGTGTTTGATAATTTTTTCTAAAAAATTGTTCTTAAGTTTTTTCTATTCGCAAAAAGTGACTTTAAAAAATAAATATTACAGTAAATATTTTGTATATATTTTATATATATATACATTCGACATTTTGCATGCGCAGTGTGTGTTTTCGACAGTTCGTGCGCATTCGATATTTTTATATAAATTCGATAATTTTCTCAAATTCGACATTTTGCTTGCGTAGTGGTTGTTTTTCAACATAGTCATTGCGCATTCGATAATTTTCTTATACATTCGACATTTTGTATGCGCGGTGACTGTTTTTCATTGCAATCGATGCGCGGTGATTGTTTTTCGACATAAGCTATGTGCAGTGTTTGTTTTTTGACATAGCCTATGCGCGGTGTTTATTTTTCGACATAGTCTGTGCGCAGTGCGATAATTTTCTCAAATTCGACATTTTGCTTGCGTAGTGGTTGTTTTTCAACATAGTCATTGCGCATTCGATAATTTTCTTATACATTCGACATTTTGTATGCGCGGTGACTGTTTTTCATTGCAATCGATGCGCGGTGATTGTTTTTCGACATAAGCTATGTGCAGTGTTTGTTTTTTGACATAGCCTATGCGCGGTGTTTATTTTTCGACATAGTCTATGCGCAGTGTTTGGTTTTCGACATAGCCTATGCGCGGTGATTGTTTTCCGACATAGTCTGTGCGCAGTGTTTATTTTTCGACATAGTCTATGCGCAGTGTTTATTTTTCGACATAGTCTATGCGCATGGTTTATTTTTCGACATAGTCTATGCGCAGTGTTTGGTTTTCGACATAGCCTATGCGCGGTGATTGTTTTCCGACATAGTCTGTGCGCAGTGTTTGTTTTTCGACATAGTCTATGTGCAGTGTTTGTTTCTTGACATAGCCTATGCGCGGTGTTTATTTTTCGAAATAGTCTATGTGCAGTGGTTGTTTTTCGACATAGATTTTGACATAGACATAGTCTATGGTCAGTGGTTATTTTTTGACATAGTTACTGCGCACTAGTGTATTTCTCATTCGTTCCATTCTTTCTCGATTTGTTCTTTCTACTATCAATATGGACATCATTCAAGACTTAGATCTGAAAGAGGCTGCTGATTTTCAAGACCTAATGCCTACAGATCTTTCAGGAGAGGAAATATCTAGCCTCAAGTCAAGTCTTCTTAAAGACTTGGGTCCTCTTAGGTTAAAAAGGGGACACTTAAGAAGAAAACTTACTCTCTGTTGTAAACACTTTCCTATAGAAGAGGAAGGTGATGAGGACTCTCCCACCTTTTACGATCCAGTTGTTATAAAAACTGTATTTGAAAAGGTGACAACAGTCATGAGTGAAATTAAAGCTCAAGACACCATCATTGAAAACTTAATATTGGGTGCTGAATATACGAAAGTTGACCAAGCCATACTTGACGAAGAACTTACAGCCACTGATACCTACCATATTAAGATGGCTAAAGCGCTTCACTTGTTAAAAGACAAGTATGGTTATAATTCGGATTCAAGAAAGTCGTCTAGTGCCTCTTCAGAGAAGTCAAACTCAAAGGAGAATTGCTGTCATTATCCTTCTAGCTTAAAGATTCCTGCATTAAAGTGTGGAGATTTCTCGGGAGATAAAGACAAGCATTCTTTCCGCTCTTTTCTCCAATCTTTCAATAACGTATATGGAGAGAGAAGAGACATCTCAAAGGCCATCAAACTTCAATATTTAAAATCACATTTGAAGGGATATGCTCTGAAGGACATTGAGTTCTTGTCAGGCACGGATGACAATTATGATGTTGCCTTAACCATCTTAAAGGAACATTATCTAGATAAAGCATTCATTATTGACTCTATTTTACATGAGTTAGATTCGGCTCCGCCTCTTGACGGAAGACAGTTGGAACCTGTCCGGTCTTTCATTTTAAAGGTTCGAGCTAACTTGAAGGAACTTAAGGAACTTGGAGTTGACTTTTTTCAAGAGGATTCATCCGGTTGCAAGTTAATAAGTCATATCGTGGTTGATAAGCTTCCTATTTCATTTTTGAGAGAGTTGAAGCTGTCTACGAAGGAACAATATCCTTCCATCAACCTCATATTCAAAGAACACAATCAAATCATTCATAATATGGAAAGATTTCGAACTCCAAAATCTTACACTCAATCTCCCTCTTCTGGTTCTTCTCGTTCTTCTTTTGATTCAAAAAGGAGAAACAGAAATGGGAAAAAGTTTCCTTCTGTACCATCTGAACAGAGTCATACTTTCAATACATCCAAAGGTGATAGTGTAAATAAAAAGACATCATCTCCATCTTCGTCAAATATTCAAGCATCGTCTGAAATTAAATGTAAGTTGTGCAGTGGGAAGCATTTCCTTTCAGAATGCACAGTTTATGAATCTCCTAAGGCCAAAAGGGACAGATGTGTTGTGCTTAAGCTGTGCAGCAACTGTTCCAGCTTGAAACATATGGTGGATATGTGTCCAGCAAAAACACTCAACCTTAAGTACCCTTGCTTAAATTGCAAGAGTAGAAAGCATCTCACAGCTCTTTGTCCATCTGAAATTCGTACTCAACATCGGAACAACAATCGAAAAGATGCCGATGAAGAAAGTAATTCTGGTATTAGCAACCACTTGTGTATCAATACCGGACAGTCATCTGCCTCCCAAATCTTACCTACCATCACCATCACAGTAAGACACAAGAATAAGTCTGTGCCTGTTCGTTCATTGATCGACTTAGGCTCACAGAGAACCTATGCTAGTCCAAGATTGCTCAATAAATTCGACATCAATTGTGAGCAATTACCCAAGATTGACAATCCCATCAAAACCTTCATCGGAGAGCAGGTTCGTTCCTCTTATTTGGCTAATTTGGACCTCAACTGTTGTTGTGATTCATTTATATCAATTCCTGTTCTTGTAGACCCTTCTTTAGATGTGGGTTTTACTGTTAATGGACTGGCATCTGCTATTTGTAGAATTTCGTCAAAATACAAAGTAGCTGATAACTCATTTGTAGGTCCTTATGGGGACTCTGTGAATAACATCGACCTTTTGCTTGGCACTGACGCTCTTTGTCATATGAGGCACTTCCAAATGGTAGAATGTTTGGAAGGAAGTGCTATTTCAACTTGTTTCGGTTTAGTTCCTTTCGGTCCTGTGGATTCTTTTCTACTTCCACATCAAAAAGACTTTCTGTACAGAAAGCAGTCTGTTAACTTATCACGAGAACATGATGAGGAAGATTCATGACTAACAATGTCTGTCTCTTCAATGCCCTACCAATTTGTCAACGCTCCTCAAACCCTCGTAAACTCAATCCTAGATCCCCATCCTTCCTACCCTGATGTCATCGATCTTTCCTCGAATCAAAAGGATACTGAACTTGGTCTGGAGCATCTGTACAGTCTGGAGTCCATGGGAATTCAGGAAGAAAAAGATTATGGTACTACCGACAAAGAATTTATAACTAAATTCCACAACTCCATTCAATTTATCGATGGAAAGTACCACATCGAAATCCCTTGGATTCAGGATTTGCTGCATCAAGTTCCATCCAACTATAATGTTGCTTTAAGTACACTAAAACGAGTCAAGAATCGTCTTAACAATCAGGGACTCGACAAAGCATACAGTGATGTCTTTAAAGAACAGCTGAAAAACGGCATAATTGAAATCATCAAAGTATCTCCGAAGGACTTCCATAAATATGTATGGGTTCCCCACAGGCCTGTCATAAGAATGGCTGATCAGGTATCAACTAAGATTAGACCTGTATTCAATTGCAGTCTTCGTACAAAAGGAGCTCCTTCCCTTAATCAAGCCTGTTATCCAGGTATAGATTTGTTGGTTCCCCTTCTTCGTCTTCTTTTAGCTTTTAGAACCAATAAATATGTGGTTGTTGCGGACATATCTAAAGCTTTCTTACAAATCTATCTCAAGCAAGAAAGTGATCGTAACAAGTTTTGTTTCTTCTGGGAAGAAGAAGGCAGGCTTGTTACTTATCGGTACGCAACCATCATATTCGGACTTGCTGTTTCTCCTTACATTTTGGGAGCTGTTATTAGACACCACATTCAGAATAACTATCCTTATGATTTAGTCTCTCGTCTTCTGATAAATAATCTTTATGTAGATAATTTTATTTACACTCACTCGTCCCCAGAAGTACTGAGAAACATTTACACCACATCAGTTCAAAGAATGAAGGAAGGAGGATTCAACTTGTGTTCTTGGAACACTAACCATTCAGATCTTAAGGCTCAAATAAAACAGGATAACATGTTTTCTTCCCATAACTGCGAAGAGGAAAAAGTTCTAGGTTACCTTTACCATCCTGGTAATGACACCCTGAGACTCGCAGACTTTGAGTTATCATCAGTCAGTTCAAAAAGAGATCTGCTCTCTCAAGTTAATAAAATCTTTGATCCTCTTTCTTTGTTTCTTCCTGTCACATTGAGAGGTCGACTTTTGATGAGGCGTATATGGGAAAAACAAATGAGTTGGGATGACTCTATCGATCTTGAAATAAAGGAGGATTGGGAAAAATTAAGGGCCGATCTTGACTCTCTTAAGAGTTTATCGTTCAATCGTTTTTGTTTTGATACCTCATCGACTAATGCAACCCTTAACATCTTTTGCGATGCTAGTTCAAAGAGCTATGGATTTGCGGCTTACATCACCTCCCCAGAACAAGGTCCTTCGTTAATGTGGGCCAAATCTAAAGTAGCTCCTCTCAAGGGAAAAACCCTTCCTTGTTTAGAGCTTTTATCCATCTTTCTGGCGCTTAAATGCCTTCCGCAGATCGTGACTAGCCTACAAGAGGTTGAATTTAGTAAGGTCAACGTCTTCTCTGACTCCCAAATCGTTCTTGCATGGGTAGCTGGAGGAGGTAGCAGGACAAAACAAATTTTCGTTCGGAATCGTATACAGGACATTAAGAGTATGGTTTCATCTATGAGGAACGATAATTTAATACCGATCTCATTTAACTACGTCAAAACAGATGAAAACCCTGCAGATCTTATAACTCGTGGTTTGTCCTGTCGCGAATTCATGAAGAAGCTCGAACTATGGAAGAATGGACCAGCTTGGCTTAAACACGACCAAGTGTATTGGCCTAGTTATCAGCAAACAAGGAGTGTACAGGAAGGGCTTTCAACTACCTTCACAGTCATTCAAGCCCCACCTCCTCCTATTATTGACATGACCAAGTATTCTTCCCTTTCAACTTTGTTAAGAGTATGTGCTTTACTCTACAAATTCGGCACATCTTCCATCGATCCTATTGAAAATGATAGGAAAGCTCGACTTTTCTTGCTCAAGATTATGCAACAAGAAAGTTTTCCTGTCGAACTTCGTTTTTTGAGAGAGATTCAATCGGGATCAACTTCTTCAAAACCACCTGATTTAGTTTCTCGCCTGAACTTCTTTTTGGACGATTTGGGTCTTATAAGAAGTAAAGGACGGTTGTCTCGCACTAACTACTATAGTTTCGAGATAGTCAATCCAGTAGTCCTTGGCAAGTCCCATCATCTTACCACCCTGATTGTCAGAGATGCACATGTTTCTTGTAAACATCTTGGCATTCAAGCTACTTTGACCTTCATTCGATTAAAGGGCTACTGGATAACATCAGCTCGTCATACAATAAGAAGAGTTTTATCGGAATGTGTGACTTGTACAAAGTTCAACAGCTTTTCTTATTCTTATCCGAAGTTTACTAATTTCACAAAAGCGCAAGTCAATTTCTATCGTCCTTTCTCAAATGTTGGAGTGGATTTTACTAAACATTTTTTCATTAAAATTAAAGGGTCCACCCAACCTCAAAAAATGTATATTCTTCTTTACACCTGCCTCAATATTCGTTGTGTCTATTTGGATCTTATCCCAGATATGTCTGCTAGGGCATTCGTTCAATCGTTCCAACGCTTTGTGGCTAGGTTTGGAGTCCCTGAATTTTTATATAGCGACAATGCCCGATCTTTTAATAAAGGTGCGGATGCTCTCGAGCAGTTTGTTGTATCAGAGGTGGGTTCCGAATTTTTGCGTAAAAATCACATTAAACATATCCGCATTCCCCTATACAGCCCTTGGATGGGAAGTATGTGGGAAAGGTCAATTCGGACTGTTAAAAATTGTCTCTATAAGACTGTTGGACGTAAAAATTTGGAATACTTCGATTTCACAACAGCATTGGCAGACATTGCTAATGCTATCAATTCGAGGCCATTAACATATACTTCTTCGGATAATGATATAGTGCCTCTCACTCCTAACTGTTTTTTAAAACCGTTAGCTAATTCTAGTATCGTATTAAATGAACCCATTCCTACCGATTCCCCTTCAAGAGAAGAACTAATCCAATCCCTTAAACGATCTACTGAAATATTCGAAGACTTCCGGACTCGGTGGTATAATGAGTATTTATTAAGTTTGAGAGAGATGGGAAAAGACCTCTATCAAGTCTCATGGAAAAATAGGGTGAAAGTAGGAGACATCGTACTTATTAAAAGTCCGGTCAAAGAGCGACCATATTGGCAAATGGGCATTATTCAACTGCTTATTTATGGAGATGATAATAAGGTTCGCTCAGTCCAGGTTCGAACTCCTGGAGGTCAAATGAATGTTTACCCCATAAAGCATTTATTCCCTTTAGAGCTATCATTAACACACAGTGGAAATCAAGTCAAATCTCATGGAAATAGTTCTGCTTCAAATTCAATGGTTCCATTACCACCATCATCTCAGCAAGTAACAATTCCTGCCCCTACCACAATTAATGATACTCCCGCGGTTGCAAATTCGTTGCGTCCCAGAAGGAAAGCAGCTATAGTAGCCCGTTCGAAATTTTTGAATATCGGTAATGAATCGGAATCGGAATCGGAATCATCCGAGAGTTCTGATTAATCAAATTCTTTTGTTTTGTTTTTTTGTTTTTTTTTAAATGACACGAATTCGTCGAAATCCGTGCCATCGCCCCCGCCCAGTGTATTAAAATTGGAATGCGAATCAATAGCTTAAAATATTTCGTAATGAAAGTTTGCGTTTCAATATGCTTTTGGTCTCAAATTCGTGTGCATTTCAATTATTAACTCTTTGCCAAACTATATTTATTCCTTAAAAGATGTTATGTGTTTTAAATTGTAAATATTGGAATCATGAAACCGGAACACTTTTGAGGAAGTTAAATAGCTGGAGTTGATATGCTGGAATAATTATTCAAAATCAAAGCTTTTACGTTTTCGACCTCGTACTGTCAAGTCGCTGATTGAACTTGTGCTGAAAAAAGTTTAGTAATTTCTGTCGTTCGAAAGAAGTGGATGCTTTTATATAAAACTCCCTTCATATATTTGCATTAAGTGTTAACGTTTAAAAAAGTGTTAAAACTTATAATCACTAAGGCCTTATATAATGTGATTTTTGTGTAACTTTTATTAAGTGCATAGTAACGCTTTTTTCTTCAATAACTAACGCTTAAGATTCAAATTCAACTTTATTATCGAAAATACGTTAATGACAATACGTATTGTTAGGAATTATTTCTACCTATGCTAAGAAGCCGGTGAAACTAACATTGATAGCACCGGTGTTGAAAATAACAATTTCAAATCCGAAATCAGGACTGGGATAAGAAGTTTCAGTTTTTCAACAAGTAAGTTGTTTGTTCCTTTCACCATAGGTGGATAATTCCATTTATTATATTTATGCATTAAAACACATAACATTTATTAATTCAGTTTAACTGTCGTAAATTTACTATTCTTAAAAACTATTCTACGTTGGTATTAAGGTTGTATCTATAAATTTCTACTCACATAGATACGATTTTAATAATATATATTATAATATATAAATAATATATATATATATATATATATATATATATATATATATATATATATATATATATATATATATATATATATATATATATATATATATATATATATAGATAAAGTAAACACTAATCATGGCCCTGAATTAGCAGTGGAGGTGATTTTACATTGGGAATAAAGTGGAAAATCTTCACATATAAACTTAAACATTTCTAATTTCAGATTAAATTAAAATTTAATTAAAGATTTAACCTTAATATCAAAACTAGTATTGTCCTGTATTATATAGGATGCTTTCATTACTTTTTATAAATATCTAATTTGACAAGTAAAATACGCAATAGATATATTTCATGGAAATTGTTCTTCCCACTACTTTTTCTCTTTTATAATTATCTGACCCCCTTCCCTATTACTCCTGAGTCAGACAAAATATACCCATCATCCAAACGCACCTGAAAAAATACACACATTTTGCTTAAATGCTATTTTATGAAAAAGAAAACTGCTCAAAATTTCTAGAAGTAAAAAAAAAAATATCTTTGATTCGATACTGAGGATAAAATATCGATATATCGGCTAAATTTTTTTTCGATACTATCGAAAATAAAGGCGTTTTCCATTTTGCATTTGTGCTAACGCTCGATAAGAAATGCTAATCCAGTTTTAAAACGAATTTTGGGCATAATCGACCGATTGCTTACAAAAATTTTGATCAGCTGTTCTAATGGAGCACGTGGTTTTGGAATAAAAAAAAATAAAAAAAAATAACAAATGGTTTTTATCACAAATAATTGATCAACTATTGTGATGGAGTTTATCGATTTGGAAGAAATTAAATTTAAAGTTAATTTCATGAATGAAACATTCATCAAATCAACGAACTACTACGCCGCAATCTTATTTGTTTACATTTTCGTTAGCATTTTCCTAAAAAATTCGTCGGTAAGCACGGGAAGAGCAACCTAAACAGAATTTAGGAATTACTAACGTTTCGTTTAGGCATTTTACTAAATTTGTTGCTAAATTGACATTAATCGAACGACTTTTTTAGCATTTTCCTAAATTTCGTTAGCAAAAGTGCAAAATCGAAAACGCCTTAAATATCAATAATGATATATAATAGGGATGCCCGATATCTAAAAAATATTGATAAATCGATATTTTAAAAAAATCATATCGCCTTCGATATTATTGCCAGAAAAATATCGATATTTCAATATATTGTAATCCGATTTATTTGATATATATATATATATATAATATATATATATATTATATATAATATATAATATTATATATATATATATAATATATATATATTATATATAATATATATATATATATATATATATATATATATATATATATATATATATATATATATATTCTCCAGATATTATATATATAGTATATATATATTATATAATATATTATATATATATATATATACTATATATATATATATATAATATATATATATATATATTATATATATATATATATATATATATATATATATATATATTAATATAAAATTAATATTAAATAAATTAATATTTATATTTAAATTTAATATATATATATATATAATAATATATTATATATATATATATATATATATATATCTCCAGATTAGGCAACACACATAGTTAAAAAACAACGATAGCTACTACACTAAAATTGAATACATTTTTGGAATCAGGGGCAAATTTTAGTTATGAAAAGTATAAATAATTAAAAGTAACATAAAATAAAAAATAAGTTCTTATGGATGTACAATGTTTTTTATTTTACAACGGCAGAAATGATGATGTTAACAGATTTATTTGCATTCTTAAACAATGAG
>JABUQX010102132.1:12500-15000 GCA_015478945.1 Trachelipus rathkii | reverse complement strand
CTCTCCCTATTTTTGGTTCCAAAAAAGACGAAAAATCTAAAACCCCAATTTTTCGGTTTATTTTATACACAACATTGGGGGACGAACGAAGAACGAAATATGGGAGAAAAGAGAGTTTCATCAAAATTTACCATATTACAAGGTAAATTTTGGTTTCATCACTTCAGGCTGTCGGGAGAGGGGGATAAGATTTTATTTTTTTCCGGCCTTTAAAAAATTTTTTTTTGAAAAGAATATCGGCTTTCGATATTAAGAAAAAATATCGAAATATCGATATATCGCATAAGAAAATATCGCCCAAAAATATCGATATATCGAGCCAAAAATATCGATATTTCAATAAGGCAATAACATTCATTCAACAGTGGGAATTGAACAATGTCTGTTATCAAAATATATTTTTAATTTGTAAATTTTATACCTATTTATTAATTTATTTGTCAAATAATACTGAAATTATATTTATTACAAAAAAAATTGGATTATTGATCATTTTTTTCCTCAAAAGTAGAAACTAAAAAAGCCCAATAAAACCCCCTAAAAAAACACTAGGCTGCTTTTTTTTTTTTGTCCAACCCTGGGATATGTTGGCAAGACTGGCTTGATTGTTGATTGTGCTCTTTTCACTGTCATTTCTTTGAAAATATTCAGTGTAAAACGTGTATACATTGCCAAGTAAAAACTTGCCATAAACATATTTATAGATTGTCCTGTGTTGATTACCCAAAGGTCCTTTCTGAGAGAGTTCTGTGATAAGCATATGCCTTTTGCTTACGAGACCTTACTTATTCTTGGTCATTTCCAGTCTTCCATTTTGAATATCTAAAACTTAGAACATAACATAAGAACATAAGAAATATAGGGACAGTAAGAAGCCACAATGGCCTATCGAGACTGTCCCAGTCAACCCACTAACCAAACATCTCTCATGCAAAATCCACAAAGCACCCTAGGGCTTGTCAAATTCCTGTAACTAAAATCCACCAATTTGGCTTAGTCAAAAAAAATGATATATGATACCCAAACCATCCACATGCCTTAATAACTAAGTTATGGTTACTCATGCAGTAGCTATAACATTAATAACTACTATAACTAAAAACCAGCTAATTTGACTTCGTCTAAATATACTATATGATACCCAACCCATCCATATACCTATCTAACCCTTTCTTAAATGTTGCAATTGAGTCACACTCAACAACCTCCTGTGGCAACCATTGTCCAAAATTTTTAACAACCCTATTGCTAAATGTATGCTTTCTTATATCAAGGATGGCATGCTTTCTTAATTTTCTTGTTATGCTCCCTGCGTTCTTCCCTCCTTGCTCTTACTATAAAGGAATGTATTGGTCTCCGTATATCAATAGATGTAAATTTGTAAGACTGTATATGTCCCCTCTGAGAAATCGCCTTCTACAGAAAACATTCCTAACTCCTTCAGCCTCTTCCTCATAGCTCTTACCCCTCAAACAAAGAAATCATCCTTGTTGCTCTATGTTGCCCTCTCTAGCATATCAAAGTCTTTCTTTAAATAAGGGGCCCAAACTTATGCACAATACTCTATTTATTGGCCTAACATAGCTATTATATAGTTTACTCCCTAATTACTTCCTTGCTCTTTAAACAACAATTGCGTTTATTACTGCCCAGCATCTATTAGCTTTATTCCTTGCTTCCAAACACTGATTAGCTTCTTTCAATTACTGCTTATAATCACACCAAATCTTTTTCTGGTCACAGACTCAAGCCAATCCCCATTCATATCATAGTTAAAACTTTTATTGAGTAACCCTAGGTGAAAGAACCTTACACTTTTTACTATTAAAATTCATTTGCCACTTATTTGCCCACCCAAAGTTTATCAAGATCATTTGAATCTTTATACCATCCCTTCAACTATTCCTAACTATTGTGGCCACTTGGTATCATTCAGCAAACTAGAAACCTTTCATTAAGTCCCGGTTCTAAATCATTATTAATATATGGGAACAACAGTGGCCCCCGAGCACTGAACCCTGTGGACACCACTCTTCACTATTTCCCATGATGACTTATTGCCATTTAGTTGTACACACTGTTTTCTATTCCACAACCACCCCTTAATCCAACTATGTAGCTACCACTCCACCTATACCACATTGCAGTATCTTCTTCATCAGCCTTATGTGGGGAACCTTATCAAAAGCTTTGCTAAAGTCTAAATATACAATATCAACTGGATCTCCTCAGTCAATGCAGTCAGTAATGAATTCCATATATTCTAAAAGGTTTTTCTGACATGACCTACCCTTTCTGAAACCGTGCTGGGAGTCATACAATACCTTGTTATCTTCTAAATTCTTCTTATACAAATGTATGATTTTATTTAATACCTAGTATAGTTGAATATGTTTAGCTAATGTATTGCACCAATTAATTTTAATTCTAGGTTATTGTAATTACAATTTCCCAGATAACTATTTTTTTTTCATTTTTTAGTTTGCTAATTGTTTGAAAT
>JABUQX010102132.1:5000-7500 GCA_015478945.1 Trachelipus rathkii | reverse complement strand
TAGTTAAGTTTAATAATTAAATGGATAATAATAGAGATAGTGGTTAGAAGTGGAAAAGATGGATGTTCAGAGTTCATAGTGTGAACATAGTGGAAGTCAGATAACGTGTGGTGAAAGGGCTACAGTGAAGGGTGGGAATGGAAAGTGGTTTGTTTTGGTGACAAATAGTGATAGGTAAAGTCGTTTGTATTAAAGTTAGTGGTGGAAAAACAAAAAAAAAAGGGTACTCCTATATTTTAGGGAGTTTGACCTTGATATACCTAGGTTTTGAATAGCTGAATGCATCAGGTATTAACGGTTTATTGTAGGCTTTGAGAATAGTTAAGCTTTCTCTAATTATTGTATTAAGTACTTATTAGATAGTAAGTTATCTAACTGTAGAGAGGAAGTTTTTTTGTTTTTTGTTGCCTTACAAACTTAAGTTTTCCAACCTTTGATTTGCCTTCAACAACATTCTACAAGCAAGTTCCTTGCCATACTTTATCTCCAGATCATATTTCAATATTAATTATAGTTCTTCAAACACCCGACACCCACACATCCTTTAAAAGAACTTACACTAACTATATGAAAGCAAACTGGCAAGATTACACATTTTATAGAACAAGAACTGCAATCCTTCCAAACTGCTAACTTTATATCCCTTGACAAAGCAATACAACACTTCAATAAGACCATTCTAAAACCATCCAAAAAATGTTCCCCAAGGTTACCGCTCACTTGAATCCTAACTTTTAACTCGAAATAGATACCCTTATAAAGCGAAGAAACTCCCTCCAACAAAATAGATAGCCAAACCAATACCAAATTAAACAAATTGTAGATCTCGACAACAGAAGTAACACATTAATCAATCTTAACTAGAATAAAAGCGCAACAGCACACCCAACAAACACTACACCATAATACCAACACAGCAAAAATATTCCAAAAAATAAAAAAAATTGCACAGCATACACAGTTCCCACCAACCCTAAAAGACATCTGTAAACAAAACAATAAAATCCTTAGCCCAAAAAATCAATGCAATCTTATAATGTAACACTACTCTAAAATCAGCCACAAACCTACAATACCCATCAGTAGATTAACAACTAAACGATTAAAAAAATTAAATAACATCCAAGAATCCCCTCGATTCACTCTGCTAGAGTTACTCAACACGCAGAAGGTCGAGACAAAATATCCAATATCCACCTCAAACACACACTATTGTGAGGAACTCTTTGTGTTGGTCAAAATTTGTTCCAGTTAGTGTTCCTTGCATTCAATTTAGATGTGGCTCTGGATGTAATGTGGTTTGTGAGGGGAGTGAATGTCATGTGTGTATCGAAAGTTAAGCCAAGGGTGGTTGATTGTTTATTAAGAGGGAGTCTTTTTTCAAAAGGAAAACTGTTGTATGGGTATTTGACTCGTATATCAGGTGTGAGCAATGTGGTAGAGGATTTTTGGGGAGACGTGTTGTCAGCCATTGTTCCAATCGGTTTTTATATCGTGGTATTTATAGAGTGACTTTGGGCTGTCATTGTTAGGTTGGGTTGGCTGTGCTTGTTAGGTCATCAGCGTAACTATTGATTTTTATAAGGGAGGGAGGGGGGAAGATGTGGGTTGTGATAGATCGTGCATAAAGTTTTTAAAGAATGTTAGTGAAAGGATCCTTGGGTACTCCATTATACAACACTTTTATGTACGAGAGATGTGGCATCCTCGTATTACTCGAGCTTGGATGACAAGATAGGAAATTTGCTATTATTTTCTTATCATTGATGTTTATTTGTGTTTAAAAATTTGTCTATTAAGAGGTGGCGTGGAATTGCATCAAATGCCTTGTTCATGTCTATTGCCACTAGGAGAGTGCAATAGGGTGGTAGATTTTGGTTAAAACCTGTGAGGGTGTTTTGTGTTAGATCAGTAAATAGTATGGTAGCGGAGTGTTTTTGCCTGAAACCATGTTAAGTATCTGAGAGAGGGATAAATGGAGAGATTCTTGTTCAGGATTAACCTTTCAAGAACTTTAGATATTGTAGAGATTAATGATGTAGGTCTTATATGAGGCTGGCTTTTTTGGGTAGTTTGTTAGGTTTTAGTATTGGGATAATATGCGAGTGGTGGAATAGTGTTGGTTTGCTAAGCTGTGTTGAATATTTGGGTTAGCACTGCTATGGATTTAGTTCCTAGTATACAGACAATATCTCCCTCTTCTTAAACTATGCATTACTCTCCTATCATCCTATCACCAATACACTTTAATCATTTTATGTACGATCTATCACAACCCATATCCTCCCCAATCCCCTATAAAAATCAATAGTTATGCTGATGACCTAACGATCACAGCCCAAAGTCCCTCTATAAATACAGCAATATATAAACTGATTGGAACAATGGCTGGTAACAAATGGATTGTCTGCCTCTCCTAAAAATCCTCTTATCACATTGCTCACACCTGATAGAAGATAGTCAAATATCCATCCAATAGTTTTCCTTTCAAGCTAGGATC
>JABUQX010102131.1:0-15831 GCA_015478945.1 Trachelipus rathkii | reverse complement strand
CTCCTCCAGTTGTCCTCTCACTGTCGTTCATCTCTTTGTGGATTGCTTTGCCATCTCGACCCTTCGAAGCAAGTTCTTCTGATGTGCTAACTGTACCTCTTTCAATCATCGCCTTCAGGCACATCTTAATCCGCATTCCATCTTCATTTTCGTAGTGATCGTTATTTTTGCGCTTCCTTTTGGAACTGAACATCTTGTATAAGATCTAACCAATCTCAGCCTGGTTCCTCTTTTCGTTTCGTTAGGGATTTCCCTGTCGTTAGTTTACTAACACGGTATAGCCGCATTCTTGTGCTGTGGAGATCCCTGTAGCATCCACTCAAAAAAAAAAAAAAAATTAGGATTATATTTATTATTAATTATTATTATTATTATTATTAGTTATATTATTATTATTAGTATATATTATTATTTAATTATTTGTGGTAAAATTTATTTTTGTTTCAGCCTTACCGAATGAAAGCAATGGGAGAAGAGACCGTTGTTGCCATAAAACAAAACAGCAAATAAATACTGAAGGAGGGGATTTATTTTATTTTATTATTCCTTTATGAAACTTGCTATTATTATTAGTATCATTATTATTAAAGTTATTATTTGTTGTTTGGTTTTTTTATAATTTTTTTGTAAGTTTTTTATAAATGACTTCCTCTTAATTATTACATTATTATTATATTTTTTTTTAAATATTTTCTTATTTTGCGAAATTTTGAATAATAATAATTATGATTAGTATGGATGATTGGAAATGGATGATGATATTTTTTTTTCGTATTGAAAAAGTTACTACTAAAGGAAACTAAAATAACTTTAAAAAAAAATTTAAAAATAACTAAATGCGAAATAAATTTTAAAAACTTAAAATGAAATTAAAAGATAAATAAAGGATTGGAAATTAAATCTATAAAAATTAATGATTTGAAAGTTATTGCAAAGAAATTTAAAATTAAAAAGAATAACTAATTGGATTTTAAACAAAGATTTAAAAAGATTTGCAGAGATTTAAAGTTTAAAAGGATAACTGTAAAGAGATTTAAAATTTAAAAAGGTAACTTTTAAAAGATTTAAAAAGGTAAACTGTGTAAAGTGATATAATATAACTAAAGAAATTTATAAAGGATTTCTAAAGCATTACTTACTGTAAAGGTATTTAAAAATTGACTTTGTGCTACGCCTCTTTTTATTATTATTATTATTATTATTATTATTATTATTATTATTATTATTATTATTATTATTATTATTATTATTACTGAAGTTAATTATTTAAAAGTGGAGAGCTAATTCTTTGTACTATATAATATACCAATTTAAAAGGGAAAAAAATATATATATTTGCATGTAGTTTAATAAAATCCTGATAAATTTTTTTATTTAAATTTTTAATTTAATTTTTTATTTTTTTTTTGATTTTTGAAAAATAGTAATAATAATAATTTTGGTTTGTAATGAAATTTTTTTCTTTCTTGGCAATACTTTGTTTATTAAAATAATTTTATAGATATATTTACTAAAAATAATAATATAAGGTTTTTTAAATTAACATTTTTCATTATATTATATATATTATATATATTATATATATATATAATTATTATATATATATATAATTATATATATACTATATATATATTATATTATTTATATTTATATATATATTTTATATTATATATATATATATATATATTATATATATATATATATATATATATATAGATATATATATATATTAATAAGATATGCCGGCGGTACTAAGCCTTGAAAACAAACATTTGCTGGATTTAGAACTAAAGCCCAGAGTTGCCAACGGAGTTTTCAGGGTTGTTTTAATTAAACCTAAGTATTTTTATAAAATCACCCTATATCGTTAAAAATTATACATATGACTCATATATTATATAATATATATATATATTATATAATATATATAGATATATATATATTATATATATATATATATATATATATAGATATATATATATATAGTATATATATATATATATTTTCATTCCCGCACATTTAGTATATATTATTTATATATAATATATATTATATATATATTATATATATATATATATCATGTATATATATATATATATATATATATAATATTATATATATATTATATATATTTATATATTATATATATATAGTATATATTATAATATATATAATATATATATAATATATATAATAATATATATACATATATATATAAATATATATTTAATATATATATGTAATATATAATATTATATATTAATATATATATATATATATATATATTATATATATATATATAATATATATATATATATATTATATATATATATATATATATATATTATATATATATATATAATCATATCGTTTAAGTGTTATCGCTCTGGTATTGCTTTTTATAGATTGTTTTAATAACGATTGTATTGTGATTTTTGGATTTAATTACAGTTTTACTTTAGTATGGGTATCAGTTGATTCTTTCTAACCCAGGCTTAGAAATGAAAATTTAAAATTTTTTTTTTTTTTTTCTTCTATTGAATGATAAATTGAATTTTTATAATTGGATTCTGCAGATTGGCTGGTGTGCATTGAGATTATATGAGCGTTAAATAAAGGGTGTGTTTTTTATCCAAGATCACAAATTTGTTTCCTCATTTTATTTCCTAAAGGTGCTGCAAATTGGTCCCACTTCTTTTGATTTCTTATGGAATGACTTATTTCTGTGGATGGGTCTCTCAGAATGTGCAGAATGCATATTAGAGGTGACTTTCTTTTTGGAATGGAGACTTTTATTCCATTTTTTTTTACCCCCTTAACAAACCTTGGTTTAGCTCTGCTTGTTTTCGTGCTATTCTCCTCGACACTAAAAACTCTTTAAAGTAGAAAATGCAATGATCTTTCTGATGCCTCTTCCTCGCCCTTTCTGGAATTTTACAAAAAAATTCAATTTGTTCGTCTTTCCATCCTCTAGTATCTTCTGAAGGCATAACTGTCAACTTACCTTTGGTTGAAGCTGAAATCTTTGCTCAAACTTTAGCTGCTTCTACTCCACATCTACTTCCTCTCTGTGCACCCCTCCTAGAACTTATTTTTCGTAATTTCTTTAAAATGTTTTATTCTGATCATTGAGCTTAACACGGTCGTTGTATTGTTCTGACGGTAGTCCTTGTGCTGCTGAGCTTCTCCCTTTTCACTTCAATATTTCACTCTTGCTGGAAACGTGCGCTCTCATTCAAGGGAGACCTCACAACCCACTGTCGTTCTAACTCTGTAACTTCTGTTCTTCCTAAGATTTTCGAATTTAACCTCAACAGAGATTTGGAAGTATCTTAATTCTTCTAATCTAATCTCTAATCACCGATCACCAGTATGGCTATCGAAGTAAACTTGCGACTGGTGAGCTTTCTCTTTAATTGGTCCTCCTCTAATCTGCATTTTAGTGAATTCTTTGCTGTGGCTCTTGACGTATCGAAAGTATTCGATATTCTGATACAAAGCTTTTATATTCTAAACTTTCTCCTCACTGTGTCTAGACTTCCCTCAAATTTTCATTCTGGTCGTTCAAGTCGGCTGTTGTAGATGGCCTCCGTTTATTCTTTAAATCGCGATTCATAGTGGTGGTCCTAGGACAAGGTTCTGTCCTATACCAAAAATTTTTTTTAAATCGCTTAGTCTTATATTCATTACTGCCAAATGACTCATTTCTTTATTACTCCTTAAAAAAATCCAATTTCTTTATCTACTCTACATAACCTTCCACACAACTAATATCTTCGGATACGCATCAAACCTTCCTTCCTTGTTAATATTTTTGGTGTTTACTTTTCTCTTAAATCATTATTGTATCTCGTTACTTCTCGTTCGAAAGAGGGGTGTTCTGAGACATCGTAATTTTTCTCTACCATAGTTGCTTGCTTTGTATAGGGGCGTTGTTTTCCCCTTTTTTGACATTTGGTGTGATAGGGGCGTTTCCCCCCCCTTTTTTTTTGACATTCTAGGGTGGTTCTACACGCACTCTTAAGATGAAGTCGAGGGGTATTCTATACTGCCACACTATCTTTAAAGTCTTAGAACTGTTGTATCACTATCCTTATACTATTGTTATTACAATGGATAATAATACTTAAATTTTCTAGTGGAGTACCACCACCACCACCTTTAAGGAAAGCTCGTACGACTCTGTTCTTTCCACACAATTTCATCCTTTGTCCAACTCAACCCTATACTTAGCCGCAATGCACATTCTTTCATGTACTCTATACTGATAATCTGGAACATTCATTGGTCTATTTTTCAACTTTGACTTGCACCTTTTCAAACCCCTTTTATCAATGCATGTTTGTCTTTCATTTGGCCCTGGATCCTAGTTTTTCCTATATATATATATATATATATATATATATATATTAATAATTATATATATAATATATATATATATATATATATTATATATATATATATATATATATATATATATATATATATATTCTACCTGGGCAAGAATTAAAATTCGACTGCGAACACGTTGGTGGCGCTGTTTGGGATAGCCGGCCTTAAAGTTTGATTTCCTGTGGTCTCCCCGTGTTACCCCCTGCATAGGGGATTAAAGCACCTTAAAATTTAGTTTATATATATATATATTATATATATATATGTTTCTTTTTTTTTTGATTATATAATTATATATATATATATATATATATATATATATATATATATATATATATATATATATATATATATATATATATATATATATATATATATTATAATATATATATACACACACTATCTTTTAAAGTGCTTTATCCCCATGCAGGGTAACACGCGGGGACCACAGGAAATCGAAATTTAAGGCGGCTATCCCAAACCAGCGCCACCAACATGCTCGCAGTAAGAGTTTTAATTCTTAACCCCAGTAGATAAAACTCATCTCTACGCGGAGAGATTTTGAACGCTGTCCTCTACGTATGAGAGCGGCTACTCAACTTCCTGCGCCCGACGAGGCTTTCTAATTTTAATATTATTGTATATATAATATATATATATATATATATATATATATATATATATATATATATATATATATATATATATATATATATATATATATTATAAATTCTTTTAATCCTTTCTTCTCCTTTTCAGTAAAAATTGACATAAAATTATCATAATATAGGTTAAAATTTGAGTATAATTTTAATAAGTATTAGGTTAAAAATAAAGAAATAAAATTTAAATATTATAAAAAAGTAAAAGTAAATAAAAAATAAACAAAGTAACAAATAATAAAAATCAAGAAGGAATAAATAAAGGAAGATATATATATGAACAAGAACAAATCAAGAACAAGAAAAAGAAACTTATATCACAAATTTATGACATCTTCAATCCAAATTAAAAATGGAAATAAAAAACTCCAACCAGTAATATCTTCGAGAATAAATCGAATGGTAAGAATAACTATATTTTACTTTAATCATTTTATAATCAAATTAGACCTAATAAAATAAACAAACAAAATGTCAAAAGAAGAAGATGAAAATACTGCAAAAGAAATTCTAAAAATAACAATGGATAAACTAACCGACATGATAAAGGAACTGATAGATAGTAAAGAAAAAGGAGTAACAAATGAACAAAGAAAAATGAATTTAATAACACCTAAATTTAGTGGAAAAAAAGAAGAATCTTTTGAAGAATACTTATTCAAGTTAAAAGTATGGAGAGAAGTATCAGAAGAAAAGGAAAAAACTAAAATAGCACAAATAATAGGAGGTTTAGCAGGAGAACCACTAGAAGTAATTATGTCATTAAATGAAAAAGAAATATGGACAGAAAATGGAGTAGAAATAATTATAAGTACATTAAAAGAAAGATATAGTAGAAATAAAGAACAAGAAAGTTATCTTAAAGTACAAACACTATTGAATATGCAACAAAGAAAAGGAGAATCTTTCAGAGAATATGTAGCAAGGTATGATAAAGCAAAAAGAGATTGTGAAAAACTGGATGACATTAAAATAAGTGATAAGGTACATTCATACCAATTGATAAGTAACTCTAATATGAAGGACATGGAAAGAAAGTTAATTATAAATAAGATTGAAGGAATTAAAACAAATATTTTCCTAACAACTAAAGAATCAATTGTAAATATGATGGAATCAGTATGTGAAATTGTAGAAAAAGAAGGCACTAAAAATGAAAATTGGTATAATAAAAATAAATTTTGTACAATATGTAAATACAATAATCATAACACTGAAGAATGTTACTGGAGAGAAAGAACATTTAATTTTAATAAATGTGGTATTTGTAAACGGAATAATCATAAAACAGAAGATTGCTATTGGAATGAAGAATATAATAATGTGTGTTGGAAATGTAAAAAAGAAGGACACATAATGAAAAATTGTAAAGAAAATGAACCCAATAGAAGATAAAAATAATAAATCTATATTTTTTATAGAAAGAAATAATGAAAAACTATATTTAGAAAAAATTAACTCTATTATTAATACAGAAAAAGAAGAAAGAAGAAATGAATTAGAGGAAGATTTAGAAGAAAGAAAACTAAATAGAACATTTTTCAATAAGAATGAAGAATGTAATGACTCTAAAGAAATTAAATATCAAGAAGATGTAGTGGCTATTATAGATACAGGAAGTATAGAAACAGTAATTGGAGAATTAGGATTAACAAAATTGATTAGTGGATTAACTGATGAAGAATTACAATATATAGATGACACACAAAAATTTAAAAATGGTTGTTTTGTATTTGGAAAAACAGAATATAAAATATTAAAAGAAATATTATTGCCTTGTAAAATCAAAGGAAAGAGTTTTGATTTAAAAATCAATGTATTAGAGGGTGATATACCTTTATTATTAGGTAAATCAGCAATGAAAAGAATGAAATTAAAAATTAACATTGAAGATGGAACTGTTGACATTTGTGATCTTAATCTACAGAAAGTACAGACATTTGATAATGAAGGAGGACATTCCTGCATACTATTGAATAGAAAACAAAAGAAAACATGTTGGATTAGTCAATTTAAAGAAAATTGGATAAAAGAAAAAGATAGAAAAGAAAAATTAAAAAAGCTACATAGACAATTTGCTCATTGTGGAATAGAAAAATTATTTAAAACAATAAAGAATGCTAATCAAAAACAAATAAAAGAAGAAGATTTTTGGAATAATGTAAGAAAAGAATTGGAGCAAATTGTGAAAGAATGCGAAATATGTAAAAAATATAAGAAAACTCCACCAAGACCTGTAGTAGGTTTGCCATTAGCAAATAAATTTAATGAACTAATTCAACTAGATGTGGGAGAATTTGAAAGTAATATAAATTTTTAGTAATAATAGATCATGCAACAAGGTATACACAGGCAGTATGGTTAAAAAATAAAACCAGTAAAGAAATCATAGAAAGGTTAATTGACAAATGGATTATATATTTTGGAAGTCCTAATAGTATTATGTCTGATGCAGGAAGAGAATTTCAAAACGAAGATATGGAAACTTTTACGACAAAATTGAATATCAAATTAATGAGTACAGCGGCAGAAAGCCCATGGAGTAATGGTTTATGTGAAAAAGTAGTAGGGTTACTTAAGGAATCATTATACAAGTTAAAACAAGAAGGACATGATAAAAAGAATAGCATGGCATGGGCAGTTTTTGCTAAGAATGGATTAACAAATTATTTGGGATATGCTCCTAACCAACTTGTTTTTGGAAGAAACATAGGAATACCAAACATAATAGATTGTGATAACATAATAATGAGTGAAAAGAGAGATACTGATGACATGATTAAAGAATTATTAGAAACAATAGAACATGCTAGAAAAATACATATAGAAAATGAAAGTTCAGAAAAAATAAAACGTGCATTGAGAAGTCAAATAAGAGAACACATGTCAAAAGATATAAATATAGGTGAAGAAGTATATTATAAAAGAAACATTGATAAAGAATGGAGAGGACCAGCTAAAATAATGTGTGTAGATGGAAAAACCATCATAGTAAAACATGGAGGTACTTTAAGAGCTGTATCAAAAGTTCATTCAACAAGAATTCAAAAAAGTAAATTAAATGAAAATAATAATGAACTTGAAGATAAAAAGGATGAATATGAAGAAGAAAGAAATGAAAACATGATAGATAATTTAAATGAGAATGGTAATGATACAGAAGAAATAATATGGTCAAACATTATAGATGATGAAACTGATAATGAAAATGAAAGTCAAACTGAAGATGAAGAAGAAGAAGAAGAAATGACATCAATTGATGAATATGAAGAAATTGATCCAAAAAATGTGAAAACAGGTAAATTCTATGAAATGAAATTAAAGAATAATGAAGATATATTAAATTGTTATGTTATTAGTAGAGCTGGCAAAGCAACTAGTAAAAAATATAATAGATGTTATAACATACGTAATTTAAATACAAATAGAATATATGATATAGATTTGAAAGAATTTGAAAAAATATATGAATTAGATGTAATTGAAAATGAAGAAGATAGCGAGGAAGAATCGTTGGATGCAAGTGAGGAGATAATAGATGAAATAGATAGTGAAGATGAAGGTGAGGAGATAAATCAAAGTTATTATAATCATTCAAATGAAGAAATTAAACAAGCCAAAATGAAAGAGATAGAAAATTGGAAGAAGAACAAGGTCTTTGAAGAAGTAAATGATAAAGGTGAAAGAGCAATTAATGTAAGATGGGTAATTAGTGAAAAATTAATGCAGAATAACAAGAAAAAATTTAAAGCTAGATTAGTAGCTAAAGGATATGAAGAAAAAGTGGAGGAAAAAACAGATGCACCAACAGTATCAACTGAAGCAATGAAAATGATACTAACCATAGCTCAGGAAAAGAAATGGAAAATAAATGCTATGGATATTTCAGCAGCATACTTACAAGGAGATACAATAACAAGAAAAGTATATCTAAAACCTCCACCAGAATTTGACAATGGTAAACTTTGGAGACTGAATAAAACCGTATATGGATTACAAGATGCTGCCATGATGTGGTATTTATCATTGAAAAAACAATTAATTAAGTTAGGTTTAAAACAAAGTAAAATGGAACCAACACTATTTATAATGAAAGATTCAATTAATATAGACGGATTATTATGTACACATGTAGATGATATTTTATGGGTAGGAAGTAAAAAATTTGAAAACAATATAATAAATAAATTAAAAAATATCTTTGAAATAGGAGAAAGTAGTTCAGAATCATTTAAATATTTAGGAGTTCAATTATGTCAGGAAGAAAACATGATAATAATGGAGCAAAATAAATACTGGGAGAAGATTATAATTAAGGAAATAAAAACAAAAGAAAAAATAGAAAACTTAATAAAAGAGAAGTAAAAGAATACCAACAATTAATAGGTAAATTAAATTGGATGGCAAGAAATACAAGACCAGATTTAGCGTATATAGTTAGTAAAATGAGCAAGGGAGAAAAAGAACTGAGTATTAAAGATTATAAAGAACTTAATAGATTAATAAAAAAATACAGAAATGAATTAAATATAATACAAATAAATAATGAGAAGATTGAGAAATTAATAACATATTGTGATTCATCATTTGCTAATAGAGAAGGAGATAAAACACAACTAGGATGCATTATTTTTGCTGTAGATAAAAAAGGAAAAATGATACCCATAATGTGGAAATCAAATAAATCAAAGAAAGTGAATCATTCAGTTATACAAGCAGAGGCAAATAGTTTACTTGAAGGCATTGAACAAACATTATATATTCAAAAAATGTGGGAAGAAATTACTAATAATAAGATACCTATAATTATAAGAACAGATAGTAAGACACTTGTAGATACTCTAATGTCAGAAAGACAATCAAAAATTAAAAGCATGAGGATCATCATATCAGCAATAAGAGAATATCTAAATAATCAGGAAGTAAAAAAAATAGAATGGGTGAATAGTAATGATCAATTTGCTGATATTTTCACCAAAGAATTACATAATAAAAAAATGAGAAATGTAATCTCTAGAAGAGTAAAGGATGAAAATGAAAATAAAACAGCAAATAAGAACTTCTTCAAATGTAAGATGACAAAAAACAAATTTGAAGAAGCAGAGAGGTGGAAGAATGATAAATTCTTTTAATCCTTTCTTCTCATTCCAGCAAAAATTGATATAGAATTATTATAATATAGGTGAAAATTTGATTATAATCTTAATAAGTAATTTATGGTTAAAAATAAAGAAATAAAATTTAAATATTATAAAAAAGTAAAAGTAAATAAAAAATAAACAAAGTAACAAATAATAAAAATCAAGAAGGAATAAATAAAGGAAGATATATATATGAACAAGAACAAATCAAGAACAAGAAAAAGAAACTTATATCACAAATTTATGACATCTTCAATCCAAATTAAAAATGGAAATAAAAAACTCCAACCAGTAATATCTTCGAGAATAAATCGAATGGTAAGAATAACTATATTTTACTTTAATCAATATATATATATATATTATATTATATATATAGTATATATATATATATATATATATATATATATATAATATATATAATATATATATATATATATATATATATATATATATATATATATAGATTGTAGATAATGTATATATATATTACTAATATATATAAATATATATATATATATATATTTATATATATATATATATATATATATATATATATATTGAAAAAGATGGAACCTTTCTGGTGACACCTTCCTTCCCATTTCAATGGCAATAACCCCATATCCCCCACACAATTCTGAATCTGCTTGCTTGGTAGGTACTGATATCGCTCCCCTTCCTAGACATGATCATTTTGGTTGCTCTTCCAATGACCAACCAAATCCACACAATAAGATGGACTTGGTTGAACTCTATCTTGAATTCATGACGAAACCCCCCTTCACCAAATACCACTGAAAACCTCTTCCCAAAAGCGGTCGTACAACCTAATCTCTGTTGTTTGACTATTCTTTACCACCAAGATTTGTTGCCCCTTCTCGTCGAGCCCCACGTCTCAGCTTTTTCTCACCATCTGAATTCCGCTCCAACACTATCTCTAGCCACATAGAGGCAATTGTCTCAAAAACCGTCTTCATAATATTTGTAACAAAGCATGGCCACCTTCCTTCAATGGAATTGTCGTGGCTACTACTATAATTTTGAAGAACTTGTTCAACTGATAAGCATATGTGCATCAAAGTGCATATGTTTGCAGAATCTTCTTTCAACCGTCGGAATATTTAAATCACCGCTAACCTCTGTAGAAAGAGGTGCAGGAATACTCATTAATAAATCTGTCCCCAATTCTCTAGTCCCTCTTCAAACTATACTTCATGCAGTGGCAGCATGAATTCATTTACTTTACTGTCTGTTCGATCTACTTTGCTCCGAATAGTGAGTTTACTAAGGTTGACTTGGCTGATCTTTTTATAAGCAGCTCCCTACTCAGGTTGTTATACTAGGAGACTTCAACCTCCGCCACTCCTTATGGGGTGACTCTGTCACCTTGTCTAAGTCCCAAGATCCTTGTAGATCTAACACCCTTTTCTCTGGGATGCCTTAACACAGGACTCTCTATGTATGAACGTTTAGATACTCGCACTTCTTGTATTAATATTTCCTTTTGCTCCCATTCTCTTAATGGATCGCTTTACCTGGTCCCACTTTGATTATTTATACTCCAGTGATCATTACCCAATAGCTTTAAATGAGCTTACACGGAGCCCAATGTTAAAATCCAACTCCAGCTGGCTTTATGACCGAGCGGAGTGGGCTCTCTTTAATCAGACCACAGCTATCGCACTTTCTTCCTTCAATAAGCCTATTGATGATGGGTTTCATTTCTTCCAGCAAGTTGTCATCACAGCAGCGGAAGTTTGTATTCCGCAATCTTCTGCAGGCAGGCGGTCGGAAACCCATTGGTCGTTCCAAGAGTGCGCTCAAGCTAACAGAGAAGAAACTACAGGCAATGCACAAAGACCTGTACCACATTGAACATGATTATTTTTAAAGCAGCTGCGGTGAGATCTCTGCGAATTAATCGCCAAACACGTAAACAACATTTTCGAACTTAAGCTATTTTGACTGTCAAACTCCACAACTCTATTTCTTTAGTGGGGAAAGTTGCACAGAAAATGTATCGTCGCTCCAACAACAGCTCATCCTACAGTTCCTCATTACTCAGCTGCTCCACATACCAATACTGCTCCATTCCATTTGCTTCATTTTGATATTAGACATAGAGACGTGTGCTCTAATTGTGAGAGCTTTCAAAATTGGAGAACTAACCTGCACTGTCAAGAACATCTCGACAGCAAAAGGGGAAGATCATACCTATAACCGTTCTTTTACACCTGCAAAGTATCAAACCACTGCGAATAGCAAAGACGGTGCCCTTTGCCCAGACATGATTTCGCACATTATGCTCCGTCACATTCACCCCTCGGCATCAGCGTTTTTGCTGGATCTGTATAACAGTATCTGGATCGAATCTTCTTTTTCATCTATTTGGGCTACAGGTTTTGAAATCCTTATCCCAAACCTGGGAAGATCCGAAGTTGGCGCGACAACCAAGAGCGCGGATTGTCGCTGGATTTTGTCATAAGCCATGAAATTAATGGAGAAATGGTTTCGGGCCTCCTTCCATTTCGTTCCGCAAAAATCGTCCGACACCGCGGATCCCTTGTTAAAACTACGATCAAGAATCCGGAAGCCCTTTCTCAGTTGGTGGAATGTTCTTGGTGTCCTTGGTTTTTGGATCTTGGAGAAACTTATGACAAGAACGTGGAGAACTGGAGTGATCCTTAAACTCCAGGCGCGGTTCCGTGGACAACTCCCTCTTTTCATTAAATGCCTTCTGTCAAATGGATCCATCCAGGTTTGGTGCTCTTCTGTTGTCACGCGCCATTTTACTCTGGATGAAAGGCGTTTCACAGGGGTAGTGATGAAGGGGTTCCACAAGGATTGCTCTTGGATTTAATGACATGGTTACTTCTATCCCAGCCATGATCAATTTTTCTCTTATGTTTATGAACTTTTCGTTCTATATAGCCGGTTCCAGGCTGCCTTTTCTTGAACGGTAATTTCTACTAGCTATTGGGAATATTATCCAATGGGCTTAACTCCCATGGCTTCCTATTTCTCTCTCACAAAATCCTCAGCAGTACTTTTTAAGAAAAAATAGAATCTAATAAACTGTCACCTTTCTTCCGCGAACCTAACCTTATATGGTTCGCCCCCTGTAACTTCACAAGTCAAATTTCTAGAATTCATTCCAGATGATCACTTAACATATTCACCGCATATTAAACTCCTGAAAAAGGCTTGTCATCGCGTGCTTGACCTATTACGTCATCTAGCTTCAAAACCTTGGAGTGCGGATCGCAAGTCCCTTTTACGTCTCTATATCGCCCTAATCCGATCGAAGCTGGACTATGGCTATGTTGTATATGGCCAGGCCTCCCGAACTCTGCTACACCTTTTAGATCCCTTCCAAAACGAGGCGATCCCTATTTTTACTGGAGCCTTTCGATCATCCCCCCGGGTGACCCTTGATGTTGAATCCAATGTGATGTCACTTTCTATTCGAAGGGAATAAATCATTTGCACAAGTTATCTTCGCTTCCAAACCCCAATACTGTCTGCTCTGACACCGATTCTGCTGGACATACCTTAGAATACTAATTACTGACCATTTGCAACACAGTCTCCCACCATTTGCCTGATCCTGACCTAGCTCTTCTCCAAATCTTGCCACCCTGCTGCCTTGTTAAAGGCAGCGTTCCTATCTCATTCCGTAGTTTACGATGGATTTACTCCAGTGTTTCCTGACGGCTCTAAAACGGGACAGTGTGGGTGCGTCTGCTGTCTTTCTTGACCGCAACCTCATTTTTACTGCAGAATTAATGGCTATAATGATTGCCCTTTCTCGAATTCTATTCCTTAACTCAAGACCACTCTTATGCCATTTACTCAGATTCGCTCCGCTCTCTCCAGGCCCTTAAAAACAATTATTCTAAAAACACTGGTACCCGCTGTACAACAATTTCTTCGGCTGCTCCACTCCCGTAAGGGACAAATCAATACATCACTTGTCTGCTGGACCCACTCCGCTCTAATGTAGGCGGTAACTGGCAATGAAATCGCCGACAGAGAGGCAAAAATGGCCGCCTCTTTTCGGAGCTGGCTTCCAGGTTACCAGTGCACGTCTGTACTGCCCATCAACTATTTTTATTCCTTCTGCTCTCCGACAACAGCTTCTGGTTTTTAGTTTGACAAGGGTGCTGGACGAGTCATCAGCGAGGGCGAAGCTTAGAAATATAAAGCCGAACATTGGAGAGTGGTATTCCTCTCACCGATGAAAGCGCTTTCACGAGGTGATGCTTGCACGTCTCCGTAGTGGTCACACCAATATCACTCACAGCCACTACATGTCATTGATTGTCCCCCAGCTGGACCGCCATATTCCTCTCATCGACGAAATCGCTTGTAGGTCCATAACACCTAAAAGGTTTCCATATCTTATCGTGAATCTTTCCCCAACTTTAGCATAACTCTATTTTCTATTATGCGTTCAGAAACTGAATGTTCCCTTATAACATATGAATGATTTTGTTGTGTAAGTAGGACCAGAGCGAGCGTATTAGAGTGCTGTATAACGTGTTAAGGACGCAAGAGGGTCATATTTTGTATTTGTTTTTTATTCTCCTCATATGCCACCACTGACTGAATATTCAATTCACCATCCAATAACTTTGTTTTTTTTTTTTTTTTTTTTTGACATTTAAAATATGTATATAGCCGGGACTGCAACCATGGATTGGCATTATCTAACACATTTGTGGGTCGCTTCTTTGTGGGCCGGGTGGTGGGGTCCTGGCTACAATTTGAAGTTAAAGAAAGAAAAAAAATATATATATATTATAATAACTATATATATATATATATATATATATATTATTACTATATAATATTATTATATAGATAATATTAATATATATATTATATATATATATATACCTATATATATATATACTATATATAATATATATATTATATGATATATATATATTCTGGTCTTCCACTAAATGTGGGGTAGGGATGCGTAACAGCGCAAATAAATTAGAGGTAAATAAAAGCAGCATGTCGATAAAAAAAAGCATCAAACTTACCAATCCTCCCATTCCTCAATAAGTGAGAGCCTGTCAAATGCAAATGAAGAAGAAAAATCCACCCTGCGGCTTCACAAGACCTGCGACTGAACCTCTACGTGCTGGTGATCGTCGTCAATGTGGGGTTAATCACCGCTAGGCCGAGACCCACTAACCATAATCCCTCGCTAACAAAATCGTCATTCACATCATATATATATGTAATAGTATATTATAATAAATTATTTATTTATATTATAAATTATATATATATATATTATTATATAAGTATATATATAGTACCTATATAATATAATGATAGTTATTATAATAGTAAATAGTAATAATATAATATATATATTGAGATAGTACTTATATAGTATATATATTAAGCAATATAGTTAATATACGACTAATCAATATATTGATTAATTAAGATAGATTCTTTTCACTGCTTGATGAAGTGAATATTTTCATGATAACTAGACAAGAGATCTAGCCACTTGTGCGCTCAATAGAGCGACGTATAGCGTGTCAAGTAAACCCACTAACACGAGAGAAGTCCGGTACATAGTTGAACGAAGGAATAAAAAATGTTACGGAGGG
>JABUQX010102130.1:52500-55000 GCA_015478945.1 Trachelipus rathkii | reverse complement strand
GCAAAATACCGGAATATCGGTATTCGGCTTTTGCCGAACAAACTATTCGGGCCGAATATTGAGCTTAATAAACAATAAATTACGTCAACATAAGGAAAGTTATTTCAATTTAAAATTGACATTTTAGAAACTTATTTTCCAAAAAAGTAAAAATATAGCCAAATTTTGAAGCCAATTATTGCGAAAATCTTCTGTCATTTGTCAGGATCCTATAAGGGCCTTTGACATTTTCAATATTCCAAAAAAATAGAATTCATTTAGTGATACGGGATAATGCGACCAAACCATGGTAGCTGGTATAAGGGAGAGTGACTTGCTATCAATTTCATGTTTTATTCACATGTTCAACTATGCATTCACGATTCAATATTATGTCAGAAGTCTGTTTAAGATATTTTATTTACTTGCAGAAGCATATCCTCTCATTTTCACCATTTCAGCAACGGCAGCTGCAAAGCTTAAAACTTTACAGATGCAGCTGAATGTCAAACAGCAAAAATTAATTCAAGACGTTTCTACACGCTGAAACAGAACTTTTGATATGCTTAAAAGATTGTTTGAACAAAAGTTCCCCTATCCACATTTACGCTGCTGAATGCAATCAGGAAATGTTGACGGATTTTCAGTGGCAAAATTATTCCATTTACCTTGAGCCATTTGACAAATCACTAAAACAAGCATTAAACGTGAAGAACCAGTCGCCCAAGTGATCCCTTCCATTTTCGCAATAAATCTATTTTTTAATAAGGCAATTAAAAGCAAAAGCTTCAGTGAATAATTACACTCGTGAAGAAGCTAGAATCAGTAGAAAAAAAGAACTATCTAAGTTTCCATGTGAAAATCTTTGTGTGTAGCTTACTTTTTAGATTATAGGATTCAAGCAAATTTTTCAAACATTGAATCAGATGAAATCAGTAAAAAATATGGTCGTGAGGCATCGGAAAGAATATGCATGAAAAATTTAGCTCCTGACTCTTCTGCTGACGATGATTAACGTAGTGGGGAAAGTGAAACTGAAGGTTCCATTTTCACTTTTTTAATGGATTGGTTTTTAAAGAAATTGTGGCATCAAAATCGTCTTACAGAAAAGAAAGTGAGAGTGGAAAAAGAAAATTCCCATTCTTCTGACGATGTGATATTGTCATAAATAAAAGGCTACGTACGGGAATTACATCAAGGAAATAAACAAATATGTAATTTGCCTTACTTTGACCAGTGCAAGGACAATGATATTCCCTTCAATGGTGGAAAAACACTGGAAATAAGTTTTATGAATTTGAAAAAACTGGCAATAAAATACCTTTCAGCTCCACGATCAGATCGAAGCTGAAAGAATATTTAGAACAGGAGGAAATATTTATGAAACCACAAGAAATAGGTTATCCTTTACAATGAAGAACTGCTAATGTTCTGTCATTTTATCCTTAGAGCTTATTCAAATGAAGTTTAGTTTATATCTTTAACTATGAAACTTTTCAATAATTCATCTTAATTATTTTTATATGTGTAATGTTTGTGATAGGTAAGAAATAGTTATTTACTCTTTGTTTTATTACTTTGATATATAACACTGGTAAACATAAAATTTCTTGGACGGGGTTTCGCAATTGTTATTGATTGTGTCTGATTCAAAGGTAATCGGTTTTTGCATATCACATCGCACTTGTGAGATATTGTTGTGTAACACAGATTTGTGAAATTTTATGATTTTTACCTTTTTCAAGAGGGTCTGTCACAATTATCGGGATATATTTATATATATATATATATATATATATATATATATATATATATATATATATATATATATATATATATATATATATAATATATAATATATATAATATATATATATATATATATATATATATATATATATATATTGGATAATTAGAAGAGAGAGAAACAAATAGCAATGATATGATACATGTCTTTGATAGATATATGTTAAACATATAATACAACTTTGAATAAAGAGTAATATGGGACAACAATGAATGTAATAGAGGAATGGGTTTAGTTAATGTAAACATACCTACGGTGGTAGTAACTTTCTCTTTGTAGGCGATCTACTGTGCATAGCGTCTGGATTATCCCTCATTCAAGCTCAACAAAGTCGGCCCATCATAATTGATATCCCTCTTGCCCTGGTAACGTCCTTCCATAAACTTTAGATCTTGATTGAAGCGTTCACCCTGCTCATCACTAACATCGCCCTAGGTTATCCGGAAATTCTCTTAGGTGAGAATGTAAGTAGTGAACTTTCATACTCATTCTACATCCATGGGAATGAAAACTGTTAGCAGTTCCTTTACAATGTTAGTGGTTCTCGGCTTTCCTGTTTCCCAGAAAATTCTGTTCTACATCTGAAAAAGCATTCCACGCTCCTGTGCCTCTAAGACAGTCATTGTTGTAGCAAAGGCCGCATCACGTAGGAGTGTCCGTATTTGTGGGCCATCAAATATCCCAGCTTTTTTCTTCTCGTCACTCAGAACAGGAA
>JABUQX010102130.1:37500-45000 GCA_015478945.1 Trachelipus rathkii | reverse complement strand
TCATCGCAAACACCCCCAAAAACAGGATCAGCGACGACAACAAATCACATAGACCACTAGATATCAGAGATCACTCAACCAGTCTCTATTCCACACAATGCCACACACCAAAGTAGAGCACACAAAACTCTCACACTACATTCCTCACATCACTAATCGCGCTACACCAAACCAACACACCCTCCATCGACACAACTATTAACTACCGCGGACAATCACGACATACACCCTACTCCGACACCAACCAATATCCATCGACTCAACTATACACAAATAACTCATACCACACAAACACAAACACACACCAAAAAGCACACCTCAAACTCGTCTACTCCACGCCTTAATACGACTCCTACACAAATATAAAACATCACTCAACCTTCCTCCACACTACTCCCCCTCACACACCGTCATCATTATCAGTACCTGAAGGCAAATGAGCGCGATCACAACAACATGCGAAAAACTCATACAAACGCTATATGAGACCTCAAAAATATATACCCTCTACTCACCGGAAGATAACAGACCTCACACCACCGCCAGCACAAGAGATCAGCCTAATTTTTATATATCCAACACCCACAAAACACGGTAATTTCCTTCAAATGGTTAAAACTTAAGCAGTTTGTGATATGATGTCATTCTTCACATATAGGTAAAGAATGTTAACTTTGGAATACGAACGTGTGCGTACAAATAAAGGTGTTCTGAGCAATATCATTCTTTCATCAATGAAGCTGTACTTTGCAGCGAGTTGGAACGTTTTTTGATACAGTAAGATAATGAAATTTCAAGCAGTTATGAATTGCCTTCAACTCATTTTCATTTTCATTTTCATTTTCAGATTCATCTAAAGTATTTTTATAATAAAATTCTTTATCAAATCTCGACAATAAAATATCAGCGACAACATCCACAGGGCAAAGCGCGGATGCGGTGTGGATCTTTAATACACTGTGCGGATGTTACCCACTGCATTCACTAATTTAATACTCATATTTGTTCTTTAAGAAAATATTTTACCCACATAATAATATATATATATATATATAATATATATATATATAAATATATATATATATATAATATATATTATATATATATTATATATATATATTATATATATATATTATTTTGAGTTAGTGTACAAGACCCCCCACGGCTCAAAGAGAAGCGGTCACACTGGGTTGAATAATCAACTCCTGGTTGGGTCCTGGCTTATACATATTTTAAATGTCAAAGAAAATTGGGATGGTGAAATAAATAAATATTCAGTCAAAAATGAATAAAAAGCTAAATAAAATGACGTCCTTACATTATAAATGCTCCTAATATTACATAGCAAAATCTTATGTTATAAGGAATATTCAGTTTTTGAAGATAAGAGAAAATAGAATTATTATTGAAGTGGGAGGATTCAGATAAGATATGAGATATCCTTTTAGAAGGTGTTATGAATCATAAAGTATTAAAAAGACGACGGCAAATGTCCTGCAGTTGGGGACAATCAATGAAAATTGGGTGAACAGATTGCGGGGTATGGCGACATCAATATTTGCAGATGGGATGAGGTTCCTTTGACATATAGTGGCTGTGAGTGATGTTGGTGTGACCATTACGAAGGCGTGCAATATCACCTCGTGGAAGCGCTTTTGTCGGTGAGAGAAAGACCACTCACCAATGTTCGGCTTTTAATTTCTAAGTTTAGCCCCTCGCTGATAACTCGTCCAGCACTCTTGCCAATACGACCGGATGCCATTTCGGAGAGCAGGATAATAATCAGTTGATAGGAGGCTACCTTGTTTAATGGCATCAGGGAGGTACCTAGAACAGCTCCGAAAAGAATAGGCGGCCTTTTTGGCCCCTCTTTCAGCGATTTCGTTGCCAGTTACATCTACGTGAGAGGGGTTTCAACATAGTATGATTTGTTTCTTACGAATGGAGCCACCCAAGAAATTGTTGTTAAGCGGATATCATTGCTTTAGAATAAGGGGTTTTAAGCGCCTGGAGAGCGCTGAGCGAATCTGAATAAATGACATAGAGTCGTTTTTGTTAAGGAATAGATTTCAAGAAAGGACAATCATTATAGCCAATAATTCTGCCGTAAAAAATTGAAACATGAGGGGGAGGGTAGGGGAGAGGCTGCGGCCAGGAAGACTGCAGACGTGCCCACACTCTGTCCCTTGTTATAGAGCCGTCAGCAAAAGCTGGAGTAAATCCATCGTGAACTGCGGAATGAGACAGAAATGATACCTTTAACAAGGCAGCAGGGTGGTTAGATTTGGAGAGAGAGGTCAGGACCAGGCAAATGGTGGGATCAGGAAATTGCCAAGGTATATACCCTTCATCATAAGAGAATTGCAAAGGGATGTTGAAGAAGTTAAGGATGTTATAAACTGTGTTTGCAAATGGTCAGTAAGGAGGATTCTGAGGTACTTGAATACAAGGGAATAAAATAATAATCTGTCATTGATAGGAATTTCAAAATACAAAAAAGATGGTATTTTATATATATACAATTCTCCTTCCTGCTCTCTTAACAGAAAAATGATTTATAACTTCCTCTGTTATATTGTGTAGCTATGATGAACATTCAATAAAGTTAGTTTTGTTAGTCTTTCACCTCCTGCAGAATTTACACAATATGTTTTGAGCCTTTTCAGAGTAGAGAATATCTTTCTGTAGTGCATTGTGAGTGAGATAGATGCTAAAATAGATCAAATTTATTTAAGAAATTTTACAAAATTCCTAAAATTTTTAATAAATATCAATAGTATGACTTTATCAAGATTGGTAAATATGAATCTGTGGCTCATGAACTTGCTCTCAAATTAGTATGAAAAATCATCATTAAAAAAAAAACTGCAATTGTTTTATATCTTTTCATTTTAAATTGTTTCTAACCCGAGGTTTTCTCATTTCTCCATTAACGGAAAACAGAAAAGCTTGGTTGCAAATTCTAAAAGGTTTGAAAAATTTTACATCGATATATGTTTCCGTAAAACTCTTTCAAAACAAGCGTCACATTTCCGATATCTTTTAGAGCAATTGCTAACACTAATGATGGAGACTGCAGTGTAGTACATATTAGCAGTGGCGGCTCTAGACTTTGCGGGGCCCTGGGCGGCAATGGCAGCCCTAGGCTTTGCGGGGGTCCTGGGCGGTGTTTTCGTAGAAAATATACACAAGTATATAAAGTATTAAAACCTGCACATTATATATATATATATATATATATATATATATATATATATATATATATATATATATATATATATATATATATATATATATATATATATATATATATATATATATATATATATATATATATATATATATTATATATTTATGATCATGATATGGGAGGCGTTAAATCTGGTTAGCCTCTGCATGCGCGCGAGGCCCTTAAAGGCGCGGGGCCCACGGCGATTGCCCAGGTCGCCCTACCCTAGAGCCACCACTGCATATTAGTGAAGGAGAACAAATTCAAACTCGTTAGTGATTACATATTTCAAACGATTAAAGTTTTTAAAGAAGGTTTAATATATTTTATCCATCTCAAGCTCTTCTAAAGCTTCAGCAATTGATTTGAAGGGAGGATCCAATTTTGGGGATTTTGGGACCCTATTTTAGCCCCTACCTAAAATGGGGTCCCAAAATCCTAAATATTGGATCCTCCCCTGAAAACTCTAAATAGTAACAATCCATCGTAACTTTCCACCCCATTTTGTTTTGCACATTCGTAATAGTTCTGCCCATTTTGCCACTGGGACAACCTTTCATATTTTTTATAATAAAATAGTTGTTCGCCTTGGTGACCTAAAACAGTGCCCACTTGCATTCAATGTGCCTGTAAAGTTTCTAATATAGGTGCCCAATCAGAAAGTCAAACTCTATTTCAAATTTCCTTAATAGTAATGGCTTCGCTAGAGAAATTCTCCTTTTGTGCTTTCAAGAGGCGCTAAACTAAGAAATCTTAACGAAATATGTTTTTCATCATTTTAATTAATGTATGCTTTCAATTTGCATTAATTATTACAGTATTTTTATTAGTCTTATAAACTAAAAATAAGAGACTCAAGTCGTAAAAAAATTTGATGGTTATATATATATATATATATATATATATATATATATATATATATATATATATATATATATATAGTAAAGAAGATATATATATATATATATATAGTATATATATATATATATATATATATATATATATATATATATAAGCGATGTACCGAATTCAGTTTTTAGGGTATAGTCCGAGTCCAGATTTTATGCCCAGTCCGAGTCCAAATCCAAAGTCAAGCCCAAATTATTGCAATACATATGTAATAAATTGTTATATCTGATATTTTCCAGGATGCAGTAATAAAAATAATAATAATAATAATAATAATAATAATAATAATAATAATAATAATAATAATAATAATAATAATATAATACATTAATAATAATAATAATAATAATAATAATAATAATAATAATAATAATAATAATAATAATAATAATAATAATAAAAATAATAATAATAAAATAATAATAATAATAATAATAATAATAATAATAATAATAATAATAATAATAATAATAATAATAATAATAAAATAATAATAATATCACAAAGGAAAATATGAATTTAGAAAGTGTGTAAAATATCGCTTAACCAAAACTATATGGAATGTATACTATTAAAATTATACTATTACTTTAAACTATTAATTTTACTCTTATTTAATACTATTATTTTATTTTTAATTTTTATTAATATTTTTTTATATTTTTAATTTTATACTTATTATTATACTATTAAAATTATGCTATTTTATACTATTAAAAATAGTTTTCTTCTTAACCCTTTCAATTAAGAAAATAAATAACATAGGTATAACTAAACTACATCAAATTGCATCAGAGATTGTTGAAACGGAAAGTAGAGTCTCCTCAGGATAGCATCCTAAGTAGTTTCTTCTAACATGATACTTGGTCTTTCTGTGGAATGACTCTCTACTAATACAATGTTTTATTGCCTTAAGTGCAGAATATTATGGACTTTGGCTTTCCTGATTCAATTCTTCAGGTTTTTGCCTAAGCAATTCAGAAACTTTATATTAATAGGTGAAAATGATTCAGGTCTTGTGGATTAATTTTTAGTTACAAAACGAATTTTGATAACAGGTTTAGTGAGATAATTCAAATTATACTATATTTACTGCATGAAATGAGGGAAAATATTTAACAATACAGGTCCACAAATAAATTCGTGCTAGTCTTGGCATGGTAAAGGTAAACAAATATAGTATATAGAGAATATATCTTTAAAATATCTTTCAAATGGGTATTTAGATTAAGACAGAAATTCTGGCTAATCTTGACTTAAAGTTATGGTGGTCGTAATAGATTAATTTGACAAAACAATCAATCCAACTTCATTGGCAGGAAATCACAGAATTTGAAATCTGTCCATATGATGTCCCATTGCAGAAATGTGAACTACTTGAAGCAGAAGATTACAATGCTATTAACAACAAAAGAAAATATTTTGGTATTAGCATGCACTTCACATGCAAGATCGTCAAAATATGATCATCTGGCGAAATTATTCTATTAAATATTATATCTATGATTTTATTTACATTCAATGACTTTTTTTTTGAATAGATAGTTTGGAATAATATCTATGAAAACTTAGCTTCTTTTCAAATAGTTATCATTCCCACTTAACTAATTGAAAACAATAATTGAAATAATAATTGAAACTTAATATTTGGAAACTTAAGATGTTTATTTTGTTTATAATTTAAATGTCAATCTAAAAAGCAATACAGCACCTATAATACTTCAACAGAAGTTTTAAGAGAAAATCCATTTATTTCTTATTTAACTGCAATGCCCGAATCATAAATGCTAAAATAAAAGAATGAATTCATGGGTTGCGCTTGAACTATAATGAATTTTAATCTCAAAATGAAACCGTCATCTTGAAGTATTATTGTATTTATGACATAACAAAATGCAGTAAACATTTCTTTTGTATATTTAAATCAAAACTAACGTCAAGGTTGTTATTTTTACAAGTTTTCTATCTTGTAAATGAAAATAAGAAAAACGTTTACCAACATTATTTGATTTAATTAATTTATAAGGTCTAGGTCCAATATTGGCTACGAGGTTTTACAGTTTTAGCCACAATTTGGAAATGAAGATAATTTTCCTAATTTACAGGTTATTTGACCAAATAAAAGTTAAACTGCAGCTTTTTCTGATACCTAAAACGTCAATTTCCGGAGTTTTTCTGTTTCTATTTATTTCGTTTGTATTTTAATTTTTTGAAAATCTGTCTTTGACAAAAAGGAGTTCACGTCCTACAAGTTTTTTCGAAATGACTCGAAACTTGAACTACAAAGATGTATCTATTACCTAAAAATTTACACAGGCGTCTGATTGAGGTTTGACACCAGATCTCAGCAATGGTCGAATTCTGAATCCAATTTTTTTTTTTTTTTTTTTTTTTTTTTTTGAAAATGAAAAATTCCGATATTTTTTTTTTTATGATTATCCGATCAACATGAAATTTTCAGGGCATTTGTAGTCGAGAGAGATACACATTTTTTATTTAGATTATGTTTTTGGTATATGCAACAGTTTTGCCTCTGGACATGAGTAAATTTGCAAAAAAAAAAAAAAAGATTTTAAATTTAAAAGAAAAAAAAATAGTATACAAAATAATTATCTAAAGAAAAAAAGTTTATCTCTCCTACTTCTTATTAATCCCTTGATATTGATTGATGAGTAGAAAAATATTATCTCAATAATTCACTTTTCTTCCTCAAAATTTTTTTTTAGAAAAGTGAAATATGAGATAAATTTTTCTTTCTACTGATCCAATCAATATCAAATTTTCAGGGCGTATATAGTCGGAGAGGATAAAATTCTTTTATTTAGATAATTTTTTGTATACTAAATATGAATGCTTTTTTTAAAATTTCCATAAAATATTTTCTGTAAATTTGTTCCATGTCGAGAGGCAAAACACAAAATTAAGAAAAATTATGACCATTTCCGGCCAAAATCACACTGTCCCTTTATTAAAAAATTAGCTTATTTATTGCTCAATTGAATGTCAGGCATTTGAATCAGGCATATATAAATATATATATATTATTATATATTATTATATAATAAATATATATATATATATATATATATATATATATATATATATATATATATATATATATATATATATTATTATATAGGCATTTGATTATTATTATTATATATATTATTATTATTATTATATATTATTATATATTATTATTATATATATATATATATTATATATAGTTATATATTATATATATATTATATATATATATATTATTATTATTATTATATTATATATTACATATATATATAAATATTTGATTTGATATATATATATATATATATTATATATATATATATATTATATAAATATAT
>JABUQX010102130.1:25000-30000 GCA_015478945.1 Trachelipus rathkii | reverse complement strand
AGTCCAATAGAAAAAGAGAAAAAGTTGCCACATGTTGCTTTTTATATCATACGTTAATTTTTATATGTTAATTTTAGTTTCTTTAATTTTTTTTTATTTATTTTATTAAGGGGCTCGAGCCGACGGTGGACAGAGGGGGGACGAAGTCCCCCCCGTCGTCCCCCCGCTGATGCCGAGAGACCTTGACTCTTTGACATCTTTGCGATTTAATCCTGGGTATTCCTTTAGTTTTAAAAAAAAAGAAAACTTATTGGCAACCTTGTCGTTCTATTGCCTTGAAATAATAGAAAAATCGATTACATCGCTCGTTCGATATATATCGGTTAACATCCTTTTAAAGCGAAAGTTCCTATATATGTATATACAGAAAAAAAGAAGATATATGTATAAGGCTAAGGTTAAGGTTAGTTATATTATGTTATTATTATATATACATAGGTTACTGTTAAGAGCAGTAAAGGTTGGTTAAACAATTTTTATAAATCAAGCGATGTACTTCTCGTTATAATGTTTTGTTATTATTTAATATATTAATATTTTTGGCTCAAAAATCATTCTTCAAATAAAGTCACTAGTTTGTAACCATTGGATATGTAACACAACACGTAGAAATAAAAGTGAAATGACAAAAGCTTTCGTTCCATTCGGAACCTCTTCAGTTGTCTAAGTATATTGACGTGTTTCTTTTTAACAACAAAAATATATTAAAAATCCAATTAATAAGAGAAAAATTTTTCTCATAGTTTTAAATACAGTGACTTTTTATTTGAAAATTCATTTTTTAATTCAAATATAGTAATATTTGCAATAATAAAAATAAAAACAGGTTTAGCCTTCCTGTTAGGCTTTGATTAATAAAACCAAGGGTGATATAAATACTTTAATACTATAAAAACCACGTAGAAATGTAGATAACTATTTAATGTAATAGTATATATATTATTATATATATATATATATATATATATATATATATATATATATTGGTTATTATATATATATATATATATATATATATATATATATATATATATATATATATATATATATATATATATAAATATATATATAAAGAAATATATATATATATAAGTTATATATATATATATATATATATATATATATATATATATATATATATATATATATATATATATATATATATATATATATATATATATATTTTTGTTATATATAAATATAAATATATATATATATATATATATATATATAGTATATATATATATATATATAATATATATATATATATATATATATATATATATATATATAAATATAAGAACATTTAATCACTCATTGACCTATTCAACTGGCGCTAGAAAGACGCGTTTTTAACAACTACATAGATGGGGCATTGTATTTGAAGTGCGAAATATCACAGTCTCATCCATTCTTTATCCGCGTCTATTTGAACACCGAACCCAAGACTTACTGCTATGCTCAATCTAACATGCACACTGGTAAAGTCTGGAAGACATTCCTATCTTCTATTTTTCCAACTTCCTTTGACTTGTATATTTTTAAAAGCAGTTAGTTAAAGAAGATATATATATATATATATATATATATATATATATATATATATATATAAGAGTATATATATATATATATATATATATATATATATATATTTCTCTTCTTAAAATAAACATATCCGACTATAATTAAAAAAGCGTTAAAGGAGGCTAAAAGAAAATTTGAACTCTTTAAAGAAAAGGAACCTTTCAATATGAAACATTTACTGTATATCCGGGTAATCTGGACGATGATAATATTTAAAAAAAATATATTCAAAAAGATGTAAATATATGAAAATGTTGACCAATCTGTTCCTTGTACGTTGAAAATAATTAAAACCGGTATTGGAGTGAGAAATATAAGAATATGTGGAATATAAAATAAAATGTGGGAACTGCAGTAAAATATATGTATGAGAGACGATAGACGAAAATATCAACATGCTTATAGTCTTAAAATAGATGATGAGTAGAATAGAAAAACGGAAGAAGGCTTTTAAAAATATAAATTACTTTTCTTTAGTTACTTCTATATAAAGACAACAACAAAAGAAAATTAATTTTACGAGTCTCTTACTATTATTTATTAATAATACGGAAAATATGAATATCATCAAGGGAACTTTTTGTTTGGATTCTTTAACAGATAATATATTAAAAGACATTTATTATTTAAAAATTTTTTAACTACAACTGACTAACTTTCGACATGTTGTTAGATTTATGCTCTTTTCTGTTATTTGGCTTCGCGGGGTATTTTCCTGCGTTACTTTTTCTCTTGACTCACTTGAATAAGAATGTCTAGTTATGACATCATAAGCAAGTGAATTTTAATTAGAGTCGTTTTCGTTTTTGCATTTGTACGAAATGCTCGAGAATGCTCGAGAGTGCGTTCGTTTTTGTCAAATTTAGCACAAATTTAGAAAAATGCTCACCAAACGTAATGAATTTCCTTAATTCTGTAAGGTTCCTATTTCCCGTGCTTGCCGAATTTAGACGTGCTTTGAGTGAAAAATGTAAACAAACAGAAGATGGCAGCGTGATAGGTCCGTTTGAGTGATGATGTTCATTCAATAAAATTAGCTTAAATCTAATTTCTTACGAAATCAATAAAACTCTATCACAACAGTTGATCAATTATTTGTAAAATAAACAATGTTATTTTTTAATTTCTGTTTATTCCAAAACCACATGGTCCATTACAACAACTGGATTCAAAAATATCGAAATCTTTGTAAACAAACATTCGTTTATGCAAAATTCGTGCTAAAACTGGGTGAACATTTGTTATCGAGCATAAGCACACAGCAAGTGACAATAACGATAACGGCTTAGGTTTATTATCATTTAGCTGGTGTTATGCTTACTAGGGGCTCAAAGTTTTTATTATTTTCATCCAAGTTTACATATATTATTATTATTATTATTATTATTATTATTATTATTATTATTATTATTATTATTATTATTATTATTATTGTTTATTTTTATTATTATTATTATTTTTATTTTTATTATTAATATTATTAGGTTTTCTTTATAGATATACATATATATATATATATATATATATATATATATATATATAAGAAAGAGCATATATATATATATATATATATATATATATATACATATATATATATATATATATATATATATATATATATATTATATATATTATATATATATATATATATATATAGTTATATATATATATATATATATATAAATATATTTATATATATATATTTCTTTTTTTCTATAAATATTATATATATATATATATATATATATATATATATATATATATATATATATATATATATATATATATATATATATTATATATATATACATATATATATATATATATATAATTCTCTCTCTTTCTCAGGTGAAGTGTTGGAAAGCAATTCCCATTCCTTTTTTCAAAATTAAAGATTTTGCAGATTTCAGGTAAGCTATTATTTAATGACAATTATTCTCAGGAGTAAAGAAAATGCCCGGTAAATTGTAAATGTGAGCGTAATATCATTAATCACTTTTAAGGTTATCTGGCCTGTGTGCCAAATCTACTTTAGGGGAGTTGAAATGTCGGGGTTTTTTCTTTTTCTTTTTTTTTTTTTTTTTTGTTAGTAATGTTTTATTTCACGCCTCTATTAGGCCGTTACTCGTAAGCTGTGGTAATAATAATAATAATAATAATAAAAATAATAATAATAATAATAATAATAATAATAATAATAATAATAATAATAATAATAATAATAATAATAATAATAATAATAATAATAATAATAATAATAATAAGAATACACACACACAATAACTGCGCCAAGCAGAAATGAGGTTTCAAGAATATCTGAAATAAGCTGTGCTTGAATTTCCATAATGTGTTGTACCAGGGTGAGAAACGTGAACCAAACCCCTATTCACTCCACTAACTTATTCTCCACAATTTATTTTTATATATTATTTTACAACAGCTTTTTTAATTTTATTTTTATTATTTTTCATTTTTATTTTATTTTTAAATTTATTTATTTTTTATTTCTTACTTTATTATTTAATTTATAATTTATTAATACTATTTTATTAATTTCAATTTTAAGTTTTAATAATGAAACTTAAAATTTTATACTTTATATTCGATTTTGAACTATTATTTATTACTTAGTCATAGGTGACTGTGATATCTGGCTATCCGCATAAAATAAATGTCATTATTCATGGATGATACTTGAAACAGCCTGGATGATTTCTGATCCATCAGCTTTTAATACATGTATTTTAACAACTGTGTTTCATAATTAACGTGCAATTCATTTATTAATGAATGAATTCGTTTTTCTCACCAATGTTTCCTTTGAACAAGATTTTGTTTTATTTATTTTTCGATACCTTTGAAATGATGACACCACGATTCCAAAGTATTAGCTAATGCAGTTTAACAAGGCAAAATATTGTAATTAAATAGTGTATGTATAGATATATATATAGTTATATATATATATATATGTTATATATATATATATATATATATATATATATATATATGACGAAGAAAATTTCACCCGCCACAGGACACAAACCGACAAAAGCGTCGCCGTTAGACAATGTACAGATTCTACCACTGGTCCAATCCGCCTCCCCTAAAAAGAGGCATCTCGGATCAGTTTTCAAGTCTCCTGCTTCGATATCACTGCTTGAACTCTGTTGTTATTAAAAACCATAGAGTAGAAGCTTGAACTCTTACGGGTTATATAGTACATATTTTAAAATTCTGGGTTGGGTACCAAACCAAAGTCAAGCAACGAATATAATGGGTCACATTTGTGTCGATTCTTTGCCATAATAAGCACGAAGCTGGTGCACCTTCATCTTATCATTGTGCAAAAATTTGTCGCAACTATTGTTGTGCCCATGTTGGCGTTGCTTGACTTTGGTTGCTTTTGCTCCTGT
>JABUQX010102130.1:17500-22500 GCA_015478945.1 Trachelipus rathkii | reverse complement strand
TATATATATTATTGTATATATATATATATATATATATATTATTATTATATATTATATATTATATATATTATTATTATTATTGTTACATGTATTATTATATATATTAGTTGTATATATATATATACATGGCTATCCAAACAAATGATTATTACATATATATATTATATATTAGGTTAAGTACATATATATATATATATATATATATATATATATATGTTAGATATATATATATATATATATATATATATATATATATATATATATATATATATATATATATATATATAGTTATGGAGTATATGCGAGTATAGGGGAGCGAGAGACTGGCAAGTCATCCAAATACAAGTTTCATGGCCAGAAGAGACCGTTTTCGGAGATTATAAACCTAACTCATGTTTTAGCTCCCCCCAAAGGGGGATGATTATTTCCTTTGAAGGTTTTAAACGATCGGGATATTATTTGATGGTTCCATTTGACGCATTGAGGTCTTTTACCGTTAAATTAAATTCGTAGTGGTTTTCCTCGTCCAATTTGACTGTTTGTCCAGGATGAGGACAGGTTTTTAAATCCATCGGTGCGCTTAGCGGATGTATTCTAATAAAACTTCGTATTAATTTTTCACCACCGACGTCCGTATTTAGCCTCTTGACGGAAAACGAGCCAGTCGACGAGTCGAAAAATTGGTATCCTCTCTCTCCTCTATATCTTTGCAGCGTTGTTTCGAGAGCGTTGCTCGAGTGAGGTTAACGACGAGTGGTAGTAGGAACAAAAATAAACTGTAGATCTTCATGCTGAAAGCGAAACGTCCTCCGGTTTTCCGTCAGTGTATCACGATAGAGTTTTTCTTTGTATTTGAAATTGGTGTGTCGAGTAAAATTGTTATATAAATATATAGGTATTTATTAAAAAATAAAGATTATTTTTTTAAAATGTTTTATTCATGCAGTGTAAATAAATAGCTTATAGTTAACAAAGGAAATACAGAATCTTATACATTTCATTTTCGAATAGTTTGCAGAATGGGGCATATATGAGAATGCCATGTTCTCTACTAGGTCTATTTCACCATCCACATATACTGCGAGATGATGAGGTCATTAATTAATTAAACATAGAATTAAATCCCTCACCCCTCGGGTACAATAATTAATATGAAGGAAGGTGTATTAAAGAGATTTTGATGTTAGTCATTTATTAATATTCTTTCTTGTATTGTTTTTATCACAGATCATAATAGACAATTTTTATTTTATATAATAAATAAGGACTGGGTCATTGACCTTTCGAGTACATTTTCGTGAGTACTTGAATCCAAATATTATATTTATTAGAATGATTTGCCCAGGGGCGAGGGCGATAGTGCCTCGATATACTGGGCTAGATCTCTTTCACCATTCTCTCTAATTTTTATATCTTATTATTTCACTGATGAATCAACATAGCGTATCAAAATGACACTTACAAGAGATCTTCTTTATAAGAACATTAATTATATAATAACACCTTTAATTTTAATATAAAAATAATATATTTAGTGTGCCAGGGCTACGCCCTGGACACTTGTTAACGGCACTGATGTCTTGGCCTAACTGCCTTCCCTCCCTCGGTTGTATATAGCACCGGGTAAGAGAAAGACGTTCTATTGGCTGATTTCAGTTTGAAATATAAACAAAAATAAAAATAAAAATAGTTATGTGTGATTTTATAAGATGTAAGCAATTTACCGTACATAAATACACATAATTTTCAGAGATGTGCTTTGTTTTTTGTATAATAGCTTTTGCTTCAAATTGAGTTCTGTTTCTTTATTGTATTTACAAAGATTATGTTATCATTTTATATACTAGACTTAGTACATATATATATATATATATATATATATAGCAGCAGTATAGCAGCAGCATATATATATATATATATATATATATATATATATATATATATATATAGTTATATATAAATATATATATATATATATATATATATATAGTTATATATATATATATATATATATATATATATATATATATATATATATATATATATATATATATATATATATACATTAGTCCACATCTGGAGATAGATCCAGCTATACATATATATATATATATATATATATATATATATATATATATATATATATATATATATATATATATATACACATATATATATATATATATAAATATATATATATATATATATATATATATATATATATATATATATATATATAGTATAATATTTTTATAAAACTTTTATATATTTTATATATATATATATATATATATATATATATAATCGCAAAAATTTATAAATGAAATTATCCAGTAACTGAAAAAGGTAAGGATTATTATTATTATTATTATTATTATTATTATTATTATTATTATTATTAATGTTTATTATTATTATTATTATTATTATTATTATTATTATTATTATTATTATTATTATTATTATTATTATTATTATTATTATTATTATTATTATTATTATATTATTATTATTATTATTATTATTATTAATATTTTTATAAATCTTTTATTATTTTATTTAGTAAAAAGTAAATATCAGCTTATTTTAATGTATGATTTGATGCTTTTTCAAGCGTCTCCTGCAAATATTTCTTTCAACAAAGGAAATTTCCTTTAATATTATTCTTGAATAGAATAAAATTATTGATTTAAGATAGCACCAAGCTTTCGTCCGTACACTTCGGACATTTTCAAGGAATAAATTTTATCTTTAATATTTTAACAATTTTGATAAAATAAATGTCGTAAACTAATAACAAAAATAAATAAATAAAATCAATAAATTTAAAAGTTAGAGAAGTTAACTTACATTGACTTTTTGTCATTTAAAGATGTTGAAAAAATTGGACATTTCGTTATATTTTATGTTTATATATATGTTTATATATATATATATATATATATAGCAGCATAGTTACCTCCTATATATTAAGGTTGGTTATATATATATATATATATATATATATATATATGTATATATATATATATATATATATATATATATTATATATATATATATATATATATATATATATATATATATATTTATATATATCTATATACAGAAAAATTTTTTTGTTATTATGTTTATATATATATATATATAGCGATGATAAACATTTCTCCTTAATATTATGTTAATAGCCTCAAGAGATCACTGTACAACATCCAGGCTGGCAATTTTGTTAACATCGAAAGAATTAATGTTGTTTAGTTTTTCCAAAAATTCATCTGTTGATTTAACTATAAATTTTTCGTTAAGATATGGTCTAATTAGGTTGTTTATGTATTTTGAGATATCATGAGTCACGGTACCCGTCATACTTACTATAGGCCTTAAGGGTGGGTCCTCAGTGCTCTTGTGAACCTTTGGTAGGCCATAGAGATCTCAAAATACATAAACAACCTAATTAGACCATATCTTAACGAAAAATTTATAGTTAAATCAACAGATGAATTTTTGGAAAAACTAAACAACATTAACTTCTTCCGTTAACAAAATAATATCTCTGGATGTTCCTATATCTGAAACTATTAACATAATATTAGAAAATGTTTATCATCATGACATAAAACCACCGCCGTCCATAGAAGAAGACATTCTGAAAAGGTTACTAGATATGTACCACGAAAAACAATTTATTCAGCTTCAACAGTAAAACATACATTCAAAAAAATGTGTATCTATGGGATCACCTTTAGGAATTTTGTTTTTGCAGATTTCTACATGTCATCTGTAGAAAACAAAATTTTTAAAGAAACGCCCCATTCAATCCTTTTTTTTACATTCGATACGTAGACGACACCTTTGTATACTATTTAACGATCCAGAACATATTCAAGAGTTCAAATCCAAAATAGAAGAAGATCTCAGTGGTTTAAAATTTACTTATGAGCTAAAAATAACTACATTAATTTCTTTATATGTTAATATTAAACTTTTGTAACAGATTTAGAAAAAAATCCATATATGCTGTGTTCACAGTTAAATCTCACAGATAAAATAAACATACTTGAATTTTGACTCTTTCACTTCTCTAAACTACAAAATTGCTACCATAAACACTTTAGTTCATTCACCGAGAGTTTAAGATATCGTCTGATTTGACCCTTTTTGATATAGAAATACTGTAGAATAAACACATAATTTAATAAATAATAACTTCCTTCACTACATAATATAAAAAAAACGATATTAAAGAACACGTTAAATAAATTATTTACTAATACCATGAATGAAAAACGAAACGCATAAACTCGTAGTGTATATTACAAAACCAAAATATTTAGTCACCAGAAGAGGAATATAATCAAAGTAACAATTTAAAAGTTATATTATTGAAAGCAAAAGACGGGAAGTTAGCCAGACAAGATCAGCTATAAGTTATTGAAAACTGAGTCGCAGTTTCTCTATCGTAGTTGCGTTTCGAGCGTAGTGATAGAGTAGTAACGTTAAAATGATTAATAATGTTCTGAAAGTGATGTAACGCCTCTGCGATATCGGATACACAACGAAAAACCTCAACATGAGAATGTCGCAACACAAGTATAACCCGAGCAAAGTATTTCAACATTTTAAAGAAGAATCACCACAAAAGTCCCGATACAGCATAAAAGAAGGCTTCTCCATTATACAAGAAAAATGATTTTTGCTGAATTGCGCCTAGAGAATCGCCGCCTTGGAAGGAAACATAAACCAATGATAAACATAAAATATAACGAATGTCCAATTTTTAACATCTTTCAATGACAATGTCAATGTCAGATAACTTCTTTAATTTTAAATTTATAATTTTAATTCTTTATTTTTGCTATTAGTTGACACGACATCATTTATTTTATCAAAATTAAATTATGTTCATAAAATTTATTCAGAAAATAATCCGAAGTGTTCGGACGAAAGCTTGGTACTGCTGTATTTAAATCAATTGTTTTATTTTTATTCCAAAAATAATTTTA
>JABUQX010102130.1:12500-15000 GCA_015478945.1 Trachelipus rathkii | reverse complement strand
TTACGAGATGATGTATTGTTGTTGTTTTGTAGAACCCTATGTCGACTGGTATCAATGGCATGGTTGAAGAGAGTCCTGTGTTTAACTAAAGCCGAGTTCAGGTTATCCATTGACAAATCCCTTTTATGTTGATAAATTCTTCTCTTCAGATCCACCGTCTCACCGATATAGGTAAAATGACACTGACTACATTCTATGTTGTAAACACACGGGACGGGTTGAGCCTGAGTGGAGGGGGTTTTGGTTGCTGTTGTAATAGTCCCTTCAATTTCACGACATTCTTGACAGGAGCCACTTGTTCTGGGAGTAACTTTTTATAGATATTGTGGTTGTCAGTGGGAATATTCAAATAAATGCGTCCTGTGAGAGGGTCTTCTTGTCCTTGATAAAAAGTCCTCCTGGCCATAACATGGGCCTATAAAAAATATGAAGAGGATAGTGTAGATTAACAAAAGTCTCAATTGTTCCTCAATCCTGACCGGGCTACAAATCCTATAGGCCCTCAAAATCTGCGACGCCAATACTCCAATCTTAGTTGAAAGGGCATGTGCCGAATACCAATTTGTGTAAGCGTCAATATGTGTGGGTTTACGGTAGATGTCCGTGATGACTCGCCCATCATCTTCAACATGAACAAGAATATCCAAGAATGGCAAAGGGCTCCTGTGAAACTCCATTGTAAACTTTATGGACTGGACCTGGTCGTTTAAGTGTTCCAAGAGAGAGTGGGGATCAAGGTAGCTGGGAATTACTGCAAAAAATTTTTTTTTTTAATATCTCCAAAACTACAATAGGTAAAAACTAATAACTATATATTGAATCAGCGTATGAAATTTGAAAAGGAAAAAATTTTTTCCTTTTTTTTCAACTAAAAGAATACCCCGGGTGACCCCCAAAAAAGCAAAGAGTCGGGGTCTTCAACCTCCTGGGGGACGACGGGGGCGAAGTCCCCTCTGTCCCACCATCGGCTCGAGCCTCCTAAAAAAATAAAAATTCCATACGCTGATTCCAAATATGTTATTAGCATATAAAAATCTTTTTTTCTTCATACAAATTTCATACCCGCTGATTCCATATATATGTTATTAGTTTTTTTTACCTATCGTAGTTTTGAGATTTAAAAAAAAAAAAATCGTTTTCCATACAAATTTCATACGCTGATTCCATATATGTTATTAGTTTTCTTGTGCCTACCATCTTAGTTTTAGAGATATCATGCGGGTACTTTTCTTTAGTTTGGTCTATATATATATATATATATATATATAGAAAGAAAGAGATATAAAGTAGTTATATATATATATATATATATATATATATATATATATATATATATATATATATATATATATATATATATATATACATATTTATTTATACAAGATATATATATATATAATATATATATATAGTATATATATATTATTTATATATATATATATGCAGTTATAGTTAGCAATATATATATGAGTTATATATATATATATATATATATATATATATATATATATATATATATATATATATATAAGCACTACTCCTTTTAAAAGGATGTTACATAAAAAGACATGATATCGAAAATCACCGAAGGCTCGTGAAACCCTGCAGTGTCACGTTAGCTAAAACTCCAATAGAAGCGCAAGAGCTACCAAAGTTGCTTTTTTTTATAATGCTCCAGAAATTATGTTAATTTTTTTTTTTTTAAGGGCTCGAGCCGACGGTGGGACAGAGGCCCTGTCGTTCCCCGGAGAATCGAGACCCTGATTCTTACATCGATGCGATTTAATCTTGGGTATTTCTTTAAGGATTAAAAAAAAAAAACTGTATTTGGCAACCCTGACGCTCTATTGCCTTGAAATAATTGAAAAAAATCGATTTATTACATCTTTCGTTTGATATATATATCGGTTATCTTCCTTTTCAAAGACAATTTTCTATATATATATATATATATATATATATATATATATATATATATATATATATATATATATATATATATATATATATATATATATATATATATATATATATATATATATATATATTATTTTTTTTTGTATATTTAAGTGATTTAACTTCAATAGAAATAAAAAAATTAAAATAAAACTATATATATTATGAAGTTTTTAATATATTTTTTTCAATTTTCAACAAACTATTGGCATTGTAAACCGTAAGTCCGTAAAACTCTTTAGTATTGCTGTTTCATTGTGTCATAGACTATAGGCCCTATTTTAACATTAGCTAGGTGATTGGGTCTATTTACTCATATTGACTGGGAGTCGATAGCCCATCTGCTAGCTGCAGCGCCTAGACCCTATTTTTAGTATTTTATGAATGTTTATAGCTAACCAAAGTAAAATTTATTATAAACACAAATTTTTTTTTTATTTCACAGTTACTTATCTTTCCTGATTTTCCATTTTGATTTACATAGATTGAATAAATCACTTCAAAAATAATACTATATCGAACTTTTAAAAAAGTTTGTTTGCAA
>JABUQX010102130.1:0-10000 GCA_015478945.1 Trachelipus rathkii | reverse complement strand
ATATATATATATATATATATATATATATATATATATATATCTCTTTTCAAAAATTTGCTTCTGTATATTTTATTATTCAATAATAAAAAGGTTCTATACTTCTATATTCTGTAGATAACTTTAATTAATTAAGTTTAACATCCTTATAAAAATCAGTTCAACTAAAAAAATCGAAAGTACCACATGTACTTGAATAATTTATTCGCTCTGAAGATAAAAGTACTTACATTTGCCAGTATGAAATAGTTAACACAGTTGATGAAACAGTCGTTCGATCATGTTTAAAAAGTTTAATGAACCGCTAGTTATTTATTAAATAAGGCACACATCTTCTGGATCCTTTAAATTAATGCGACATTTTAAACACTCTCATCCAGACATTGCTGCAATTGTTAAAAAGAAAGGTGAAGCTGTTCAGGATAAACCTTTATTTTCAAAACTCAGACTAAAGTGGATACTTTTTTCAATTGTCAAAAACTTGTTCTGTCTATGTCGAGTGAAAATTTAAAATACAATTGATTAAAATGTAATGGCTGTTAAAGATAGTGACCCATTAGGTTTTTTGCAAGCCAGATTTAAAGCACTGTGTGGATACATGGTTTCAAAACTGGAAGTCCCCCATAGACCTGGAAAATATTCGTAAAATAGTTCTAGAAGATGCGGATAAGCAAAAAATAAACTTAAAATTTGCATAAAGGGACGCTTATTTAAAAATGGATGCTTGCACAAAGGCAAAGCTAAATTATTATCCCATTAAATATTGCATATGTGGATGAAGATAAAAACAATATTACTAAAACGTTAGCAGTAAGAGATACCAAATAGCAACATTTCAGCTAATATATCCAAGAACTTGGTTTTTACGTTTTAAAAGAATTCGAAATAATAGGAGGCATGTAATTAGCTTTGTTACTATGATCAGTACGATTGAAAAATTAAATAAGGGCAATGATGATGAGAAACAGGAAGCTGGTATATGTGATACTTGATTTTATTGAATGTCAAAACGAAGAAGTAATAGTTGCTTCTCAGAATGAACTTGATAAAACTATAAAAAGATTATGTTCCGATGGACGTTAACATTGCACACATGAGGTGTGGAGTTTATACTTTACGTTAGCAGTGTGATTGTCTCAGCAATACTCATGCAGTAAATCTTATACGCGAGACAAATAGCAAAAAGCAGCATGTACCCCAAAATTAATGGAAGTTATAAAGTGTCAAGCTAGAAAAGTGGCAATCTTAGATCAAGAGACAAGATGGGGAAGTACATGTATTATGCTCGAAAGGCTCTTCTGCAACTAAAAGACTATATTAGTATGATCGCTGACGGTACTCCTAAACTTTCCCTCTCTGATAAGGTCAGTGGAAAATCGAAAACCTCAATGAATTATTAAATACCCATATACTTTACACAAAAATATTCAATTAGAAGACTTGATTGCAGGAGAGAAGAGATTCTAGCAAATGACAAAAATTCCATGAAAAGAAGGGAAATAATGTTAACTGAAAAACAAAACTTTTACTGTCGGCCATCTTTGTTGATCTACAGTTCAGAATTCGTCAGAACTGAAGATCTGATATTAGAAGATAGGGCCTCTTTTTGTAAACTAGGACTTAAAATGAATAACACTATTAAACAGAAATCTGAGTTCGGAGTCAGATAGTTCACCAGTTTCAGGAATCCTCCCTTGTGGTATCTTGTCAAATGAAGATGAAGAAGTCAAACTTGACAAACATTGGAACAAACTGGAGCATGCAGAAAAGCGATTGTAAAAGGAAATCTACCTTTTAAAGACCTTCAACCTAAAAATCCCCTAAAATACAAAGTAGAATTCCAAAACATTAGATGATATAATGAAAATCGACCGGAAACCAAAGTTGACAGTTAAAGAGGCAATCATAGCTATCCTAAAATTTGAAAGATGCGGCTCACACAATACAGCTTTTTACCTCCTAGCTAAGGGCAACGTTGAGAGCTTATTTTTGTTTTAAAATAATAAAATCGGATGTAGGACATGTTACAGGAATATTTTATTGAAGAAGTTTTATTTTTAAGAAACAATTGTTTTGAATAAATTTATATTACATAGGCTCAAGCAGTTCAAAGAGTAATTTTTTTACAATTTAGAAGAAAGTGAATTATATATATATATATATATATATATATATATATATATATATATATATATAGAAAGTATATATATATATATATATATATATATATATATATATGTATAGTTGTATATATATATATATATATAGGTATATATATATATATATATATATATATATATATATATATTGAATAAAAATCTGTTTTTGAATAAAAATATATTATATCTGTTCAGGCAACTCATAGTTCAAAGGGGAATTATTTTAAACTTTAAGGATGAAACTGAAATATAATTTTTCCGCTTTTTTTTTTATTTTTTTAAATTAACTTTTAATAAAATTATATTACGCAACTGTACAGGAAGTTCATCGTTCAAAGGTGAAGTATATTAAAATTTAGTAAAAAAGTGAATTATTCTTTTTCTGTATTTCTTAAAAATCTGATTTTCTATAAAATATTTTCTAAGTTTTAATTCTTAAGTTAATAAGATGTCTTTAAACAAACATTCAATTTCATCATAGCATAAAAATTTTGTTTCAAAGAATTAACGATTTCATATGTAAATGGAGACGGAATTATAGCAAGGATCTGAGTCGGAGCCGGAGTCGGAGCCGGAAAAAAAATTGCCGGTACCGCAGCCCTGCTTAATATACATTTTCCATATTCTAACATCCATAGTGTTCATATATTGATGTTTAGAAAATGCTAAAATTAGTCGCTCTCCAGCTTTTTCTTCTCCTTCTCTGATAGTTGTTCCCCACTATATTTTTCCCGCAGTTTCTTTTGAACTCCATGTTTTTTCCCTGCCATTGCTATGCAGCCTTCGTACCCTTGACCAACGCATAGACACGAATCCAAACCTTCTTTTTCTAAAAACAAATCAATCGTTTTGACAATGGTTTTACCATCCATTCCTTCAAGAGCTTTTAAGCCCCAGAAATTCTTCTCGAGCACCCATATTTCAAGATCGAAAATCTTAATCCTTTAGATAATTGTTCATTGCCTGACAAATCCGCAGTTTCATCAGTCAATATGGAGTATACACCAAATTTTATTTGCATCCGCGACAATCAAAAATTTTGTTGTTTTTTTTCTGTGATAATTCCACACAAATTGTTAAGTTTATTTTGAATCATCTGAGACGTCCAAACGGCATTCTTCTGTCCTTGAATATACTCTTTCAATTCCACATAACCACTTTCTATTTGAATTTTAATCTGGTCTTCAAAAATTCCCTCATGCAGGCCTACACCTCTTAAAGGTAAATCATGGGTTCCGCAGAAAATTATGATCTTCATTGCTGTAATATAAAAGAAATATTACAGCAATTGTTTCTTGATGTGCTGTTTGCAGCTGAATAACAACGGGTTACGCCTTTCGTGATTAACTTAGCAGCTTTGGTAGCCGCTAAATGTTATGGACATACTGAGAGTTCTAGAGGAGGATACTGTCAGAAGAGAAACTAGCTGTATAAAAGCACACAGCTAGTTGACTTCAAGAAAATATGAAAACGAAAACACATTAAAACTCTTTAGAAAAATATAAGGTTATAACACGTTAGTAATTCGTAATTACTACTTCATTATCTTTCTATTGATGCGTCTTTTTCAGTTTTTATACTAATAAATCCTTATAAACGTCGTCTGGCAAACATACAAGGTTCATTTTTTTTATTTCGCCAAGATTTAGGGGGGGCAAGTGCCCCACTGCCCCCCACCTGTATACGCCCATGATTCCACCTATTCAAAGCTTCTTGCAGGTCTTAAGCTCCTGATGTTAACACTGTCGCTTCATCCGCATAAACCAACGTGTGCTCCCTATTCTCCTTTATACATATCCTTTTAAGACAACTGTCCAGGTTAAGTGCAAAGAGTAATAGGGACAGTACACTTCACTGTCTAACCCCCGTTTTTACTTCAAACCATTTCTTTCTTCCTTTTTCTCTAACCATGTTTATTGTTTTTTCATAGGAACTTTCAAACCATTTCTTTCTTCCTTTTTCTCTAACCATGTTTATTGCTTTTTTCATACGAACTTTTAAATGGCTGCTATCAGGCTTTCTGTTATGGTATACATCGGATCTTCTACACTCTCCATAGTTTTTCCCTATTTATTCTGTCGAATGCCTTTTCCAAGTTTATGAATGCAGCATATGCCTTCCTATGCCACTCTATGATTTTCTGTTAACATCATGTAAAATATTAGGTCAGTCTTACTTTTTCCTGGTCTGAAACCGTGATGCCATTTTTCAATCTTGTCCTCGACCTCCATCCTCAATCTTTTTTCCAGGGTCGTCTCATATATTTTACTAACCCCCACCAACAATACTATTCCTCTATAATTTCAACATATTCTTCTATCTCCCTTCTTATGTACCGAACAGATTACTGCTTTCCTCCATTCTGTTGGTATTTTTCCTTCCTTCCATACTTGTTTTAACAGTCTTGTCAACCATTTAGTTACTCCCTCTCCCGGTTTGAATAGTTCATTATTTAGTCCATCGTATCCTGCACTCTTCCCATATTTAAGTATTTTAATTTCTCCTTTCACTTCCTCTATCCTTATCATTCTAATTCCTTCATGATCTGGTCTTACTCTCAGGGGTATTTCCTCCATTCCCTCCTCTCCTTCTGATACGTCCAATAATCTCTTCCTCTAGAAGAGGTTCTCCCTCCTTATTCAGAACCATATACATTTCCGGTTCCTTATTTCCTCTCATGTTCTTGGCCATTCCATATACAAGTTTTTCTGTACCCCTCGTATCCTTTGTCAGTTCTCTTCCTATTCTTCTCCAAGTAATGTACATACTTCTTTTTTCATCCTCTGCATGGTTTCCCGAGTTTATATATTCTATTCTGTTCTCCTCCATTCTTGTCTTCATCCATTTCCCATATTCTTTGTTTTTGAGCTTCACTGCTTTCTTAACATTCTCATTTCACCATGCCATCTTCTTTTTCTTCCCCCTGCGACTTTCTTCTTTCCTAGTACTTTGCTTGCAGTCAGATCTATTCTTGTTTTAAAGGCCTCCCAACTCTCCTCCACCGTTTCCTGTTCTTCTGTCCCTTCTAATTCTTGTGTGAGTTTTTCATTAAACAGCTCCACCACACCATCTACCCTCAGCTGCTTCTCCAAACAGTATCTCTCTTTTGGTATCTTCCTTGGCTTTTTCTTTTTTTCCAAATCATTTTACCCAATGCCATTCTATGGTCTGAATCTAGTGAAATCGTGGGTAAGCTTTTCACATCTCGCAATCCTTATCGCTAGCTACCAACATGTTGATCCATTGATCTCTGTGCATTCCTGAAGCTTCTCCGTGGCTCCATTCCATATCCACGTCCACTTCTTGCTTTCTTCATGTTTGAAGAATGTATTCATAACAGCCATGTTGTTTCTCACCGCAAAGTCGATCAGGTGTTCTCCAACATAATTTCTCTCCCCTATTCAATGAATCTTCTTTCCTTCTTATATATATATATATATATATATATATATATATATATAAGATAGAAAGAGCACACGTATATATCTACATACATATATATATATATATATATATATATATATATATATATATATAAGTTATTGTTATATATATATGTACATATATATATATATGGCAAGTATATCTAGGCGATAGAGTTAGCAAAATCAGTTCCTTACTTTTTTGCTTAAATAACCGGGCTGATTCCAGCATCAGAAACCTTGCGACTAGAAACACGTTCTAAGGAGAGCCTGGGAGAACGATTTTAGAGTGTGGCGGAAAGACAGTTCCACATTGAAAGTGGTGAAACATTACCTGAGTATATTACTCAAGGACGAGTATTGAAAACCATTGGGTCGAGAAAGAGTTTCCTTTTGAAAGTTCAAGATCGAAGAGTTTCGTGGCGAAAGGGAAGAAAATGCTGGCCCAACTGACAAGACGTGAAGTCCAAATTATATGCCGGCGTGTAGTGTGGGACGATATATATATATGTTATATGTATATATATATATATATATATATATATATATATATATATATATATATATATATATATATATATATATATATATTTTACATATTTATTATAAACACGGTTTTATCTTTTTAACATTTACGGTTTTTTAGTGTGAATAGCTTTCATGTTGTTCTGTTTGTCTTGCTGTCATGGTTTGTGGTTGTGTGTGCATGTGTAATGGCAGTTTTGCACAGGCGCGGGCTTTAGATTTTACTAACATCCGCGGCTTAAACTCTAATTCTGCGGCATCCGTGGAATACCACCTCTCTAACTCTTAACCCTAACATTTTGCTCTTGTCTGAGACAAAGATGGCTAAGAATTCATCCTCAACTCGTTTAATATCCAACTATACCCTATGTCATAATTTCGTCTAAAGGTGGAGTATGTGCCCATGTAAACATAAACACTCCTGTAACACGTCTCGAGAATCTCTGAATCTCCTAACTTGATGTTCTGTGGCTTAAAAAATTTTTCTTCCTTCTACTACAATAATCTGGTGCTGCTACTGTTCTCCCAACAGAACAGATTACGCCTTTTTTGAATATCTTACTACTAATGAGACTGTTATCTTTTCATCCAAATACTGAGGTCCCTCTCTATTTAGGGGACTTCATCGTAAATACCAACACTGAATGGTTGGGGTCCTTCACACCGATTTAGGCGGGGGTGGTGCCGAATCATTCAGTATTCAACGATCTGGAGCAACTAATTAAAGAACTCACATATTCCTCAACGTCCTAACCAATTCTTGTCCTGGCACTTGACATATATTCATCACTAGTATCTTCACTCTATAAATACACCACCTTCGCTCCTAATGGTAAATCTGACCACAACCTTATATCTCTTAATTTTAATACTTTCTCTCCAACAGCTCCATCCTGCCCTACTCATTTTTTCTGGCACTTTGATCGGGCCGATTGGGGGGCTTTGCGTTGCTTCTACGCTAACTATAATTGGAATGACTGCTTTGTCTCTGGTGATGCTTCGACTTCTGCCGACAAGTTGGGACTGTAATCGTTGATGGATGAGCAGGTTCATTCCTTCTTCGACTAAATCTTCTCTCCTCTCCTAATCCATGGTTCGATCGTGTTTTTTTTCTCTGGCCATTAAGGCTAGAGACAGTACGCATCGTTGTGTAAAAATTCTTTCCTATCACTCGAATTTTCATTCTGCTAGAAATCGTTGCAGGGATACTCTTCGACGAGCAAAGCGGGCTTTCATCAAACGAAAGTGCGCTAACCTCCTTGGTTCTCCTACTGACAAATCTTTCTGGCCTCTTGCCAAAAACATCTCTAACAACTTCTGTAAATCTGTCTTTCCTCCTCTTATTCGCTCTGATGGTTCTGTTGCTAATTCTCCAACTGAAAAGGCCAATCTCTTCAGCCTCTCCTATTTTCGTCTAACTCAACCCTGACGATTCTGGCATTCCCTCATCCTCCTCCTTCTCCTCTCAGGTGTCCTATGCCTGTGCCTGTGATACATCTGACGAAGCATGGGCTCCTGAAATCTACTAACCGTTAGGAAGGCGGTGGCCCGGATGGCATCCTCCCTGAGTTGAGGAGTGGGGAAGCCTGCAGGTATCCCTCCTGCCCCTCGTTCCAACTATAATCTAAGGCACAGAATGGCATTTTTCCCAGTGAGAAAGAACTCATGTGTCCAACCTATTCCGAAACAAGGAAGCCTCTTGGATCCTTCTTAACTATCGCCCTATAGCTCTTACTGGTATTCTATCGATCTTTGAAATCCTTCTCAACTCTCATTTCTTAGATCATCTGGAAATCTCATTCACTTCTTTTCCGATCGCCAGTATAGCTTTCGGCGCTCGAGGTCTACTGAGATATACTTTCCTATCTTACCATTTATGGTTTTCCGCCCTAGGAACTACGGGGAGACTTCATGGTGGCGCGCCGACACATCCAAAGCCTTTGACCGGGCATGGCACGTCACTGCGCTCCAAGCTCCCCTCCTTTGGGTTTCCTCCTTCTTTGCTTACTTATGTCTAGTTTTTCAAATCGCTCACATTTTGGCCGTTGTTGATGCAAGGATCTTCTTTCTTCCTTTTCGGTCAATAGTGGTGTTCCCTGAAGGTCTGGCATCTAGCCTCCTACTTTATTCCAGCCATTAATGATCTTCTCTCACCTGCACATCTAACTCTCTATCCACTCATATGCCGATGACTCGACCTTCCATTCTTCAACCTATTTCAATTGTGCTCCTTCTTTTACTTCTCTTTAGAATTGCCTCTGTCTTGAATCTTTTGATACCCTATTCTCGCTGCTGATCTGGATAATCAGTGGGGTCGTCTGAACCCTGCAGAACACTCCTTAAAAACTCAACCCTTACAAATCTTCTAAAACACCTTCCAATCTTCTTATCTCTTTTTCATTGGTTCTCTCTGTCTCCTTGCTCGACAATATATAAACATCCTTGGCCTTAACATAAACAAAAATGTCTTCGAAACCTCACATCACAACGGCTGCTGGGCGGCCTCAAAGAAACTGGGAGTTCTATTAGACTGGTGAGACTTTTTTTTCTCTTCTCAGTTGTTCCAGCTATACAAGGGCCTCATCCGCCCTTTGTATGGAGTACTGCCTTCATATCTGAAGGCTCTGGTTTCACCCGGCTTTTGATAGGGTCGAGTCAAAGGCCAAAAGGCTTATAAACTTTTCTGTACTTTCCTGTTCCCTTGACCCTCTATCTTTGCGGGCGCGATGTTGGTGCTTTATCTCTTTTATATGTACCGCAGCGGCAGGTGCTCTAGGGAGCTTATCACTCGCGTACCACCTTTACGTCGCCCTCGTAAACTAGGGGTGCTGTATCTGCACATGAGTTTTGTGTTGATGTAGGTAACTCCAGGCTAGTTCGCAGCGGTGCTTCCTTCTTCCTGCCACATCTGTTCTGTGGAACTCCTTCCATCTTCTGTGTTTCCTGCTGAATTCAATCTCCCACTTTTAAAGCTCCAGTGGCACTGTGCCTCATCTGCAGTAATTTATATTAGTTCGTTAGATTTCGAGGCGTGTAACACCCTCCTTGAATAGCTCTGCCCGAGTGGTGTGGTGGCAACTGTAAATATATATATATATATATATATATAGTATATATATATATATATATATATATATATATGAGTATATATATATATATATATATATATATATATATATACCTTTTAACGTGCTTTATCCCCTAAGTGTAGGTAATTACTAAAATTTACAGGAAGGCCCTAGAACTTCTTTTAAGGCCGGCTATTCCGTAAAACCAGTTACCAACGTGCGCCCGCAGTCGAGTTTTACCTCCTGCCCCCAGGTAAAACCCAACCGCCGCGGAGGAATTAAGAACCAGCGTCCTCTCGTATGAGAGAGGCAGTGACTCAACCTCCTGTGCCACGAGGCGCGCTCTTCTAATATATATATATATATATATATATATATATATATATAAATATATATATATATATATATTATTATTTAATATATATATATATATATATATATATATATATATATATATATATATATATATTATATTATTATATATGTTATATATATATATATATATGGTTATTGTTATATTATATATATATATATATAAATATATATATATATATATATATATATATATATATATATATATATATATATATATTATTTATATATATATATATATATATATATATATTATTATAAAGAACAGCCATAGCAGCAGCAGCAGTACTGCTGGTAGCCCCAGCCCTTAAAGTTGAGTACGGCTATGCTACCAACAGAAATATATGGGTATATAAGCATGAAGTGGCGGTGCACGAAAAACGCGAAAAAGCGTTTCTAATGATAAATGCGAAAACGGTTAAACACCCAAATTCCAGGTCCGAACAGCGCGCTACTG
>JABUQX010102129.1:25000-32849 GCA_015478945.1 Trachelipus rathkii | reverse complement strand
AAGACACCAATATTAGCACTTAGATAAAAAAGTACAGGTCAAAGTCAATATCAAAATTTACTTCTATGATTGTTTAATCAAGTTCCTCATACCAATGGATAGATTTTAGTTTTCTTCAGCTACTCAATGAGACACTCCTCTGGGAATGCTGGAGAGAGAAGATTAAGGACATCAAAGGACAAGATTAATTCTGCACACTTTTGGCGAATGAGAAGCTTTTGCTGGCGAAATGCAGGACAGATCAACAGCACATGTTCTATTTTAAGGCTGACATTACATGGCAAACGGGGCCGGGGCCGGGGCCGGGGCCGGGGCCGGGGCCGGGGTTAGCTAAAATTAGGAATGTAAGTCAAAAACACTGAAAGTCTTAAAACTTAGTTAGGATGAAAATTAAATATATTTCAATTAATTAAATAATTTAAATTATAAAAAAGATACATTTAAATTCCAATTAAATAAATATTTCCGAAAGAAATTTTTTAGAAAATAATTGGTGATTTTCTAGAAGAATTAAGTTGTATTAAATTATATATATGAATATATATATATATATATATAAATTATATATATATATATATTATTATATATATATATATATATAATTATATATATATTATATATATATATATAATATATTATATATATATATATATATATATATATAATATATATATATATATTATATATATATATATTATATATATATATACGATATATAAAAGTATATATATATTTAAGATAACTACTTTGTCGTAGTGATATATTACTTTAGAGAGGAAGCCTTGGATTCTTTTTAGTATTATGCTTTACTGTCACTTCATGTTATTACTAAATGTACACATTAAAAAACATTGTTAAGACACTTTTTTTTAATGAAATAATTTTTAAAAAGGAAAGCTAATTTTTGTCCCGACACGCGGAACTCTTCAGGCTAAGGGACTGGATTTATTTCTTGATCTTCATCAGTCAAGTGTGTTTCAGTTTGTCTGCTATTTTCTTCATGGTGTTGTGAAATATTTTGATGTTTTCAGATATTATTTTTGTATTTAAAATCTATCTTACTTCACCGGTGCTTATTGTAGTTCTTACTATTATAAATGCAAAAGGATTTTATGATTTTGCGATGGTTCGTTTGATTGATATTTCTGATCATCTCTATATTGTTGATATTGATGAGTGGCCTGTGTTAGCCTATGACTTGTTAAGCTGAATTATGCTGTCCTTGTGCAGGTCATCTGCATGTTGATTTTTCCTTCTTTGCAAATCATGTTTTCACCTATATATGTTTATTGCAAGCTATTGCAGGGGATGTGATATATACGCTTTGGGGGAGATTTTCTTTTTCGTTTGGGGGTTTGAGAATGTTTTTTAGGTGATGTTATTTGATGGATTGAGGGTATATTTTTTGTAATATTTGTTTTAAACGAATTATAATGGTATTGAGAATTTGTAAAAAAAGGAGGTGTTGCCTATTTTTCGGGAAAAAGGTGCTTATATAGTACCTCTTTTTTGCTTGTTAAATGCTTCTTGTGATGAAAAACTCAGGATAGTAAAGTGATTGAAAGTATTGTGGATGTATTTTGTTTCTTGTGCTAGAAGAGGGGAGAGCATATAGGAAAAGCACGGAGAAATAGAGATGACAGAACAGCAAATTTTGTGTTTGGGGAAGAATGATTAGATATATAGTTTGGTGCGAATGTTGGTTTTCACATATAGTAAATTGCAAGTAATTGTTATTCCATGTGATTAAGGTATTGAGGAAAGGGATAGAGTTGTTGGAAGGCATTTCTATCGTATACTAAACTGAAGGATGAATAGAGGAATATTTTAGTTTAGACATCATTAGGCGTTGGGGTTGTGAGGGAGGAGATCAAAATGTTCATCTAGGCTTTCTCATCATTGACTATTGTGTATGTAGAGAATGGCGGTACAATTTTGGCACAATTCTGTTAGTGCCATATATATGTACTGAGTATTGGAGACAGGGGATCCATACTCAGGCCGAAAGTTTGTTTGTAATATTTTCCATTAAAATAAAGAAGTTATGTTGTATGAGAGATTGGCCTTCCTTCATATATTAAAACAGCTCATTAATCTCTCATTACAACATAACTTCTTTCATTTTAATGGCAAATATTACAAACAAACTTTCGGCCTGAGTATGGGATCCCCACTGTCTCCCATACTCAGTAACATATATATGGAACTAACAGAATTTTATCATATTATACCCCACCCTTTATTAAACAATAGTTTATGGATTAGATATGTAGATGACATTTTTGTCTCCCTCTCTCACAACACCACCCCTAATGATGTCCTAAACTATATTACCTCTATTCATCCTTCAGTCCAGTATACGATAGAAATGCCCTCCAACAACTCTCTCTATCCCTTTCGTCGATACCTTAATCACATGCAATAACAATCACTTGCAATTTTACTATATATAGAAAACTAACATTCACACCAACTATATACATTGGCTATCTAATCATTCCCCAAACACAAAATTAGCTTTTCTGTCATCTCTATTTCTCCGTGCCTTTCGTATATGCTCTCCCCCTCTTCTAGCACAAGAAACTAAATACATCCACAATACTTTCAAATCACTTTACTATCCTGAGTTTTTCATCACAAAAGCATTTAACAAAGCAAAAAGAGGTACTATAGCACCTTTTCCCGAAAAATAGCAACACCTCCTTTTACCAATTCCTCAATTATACCATAATATTCGTTAAAACAAATATTACAAAAATATTTACCCTCCATTCCATCAAATAACATCACCTTAAAAACATTCTCAAACCCCAAAACGAAAAGAAAATCTTTCCCCAAAGCTGTATATATCACATCCCCTGCAATACATGCAATAAAACATATATATAGGTGGAACCATATATTTGAAAAGAAGAAAAAATCAACATACAGATACCTGCACAAGGACAGCATAAATTCAGCTTTAACAAGTCCATAGGCGTAACACAGGTCACTCTATCAATATCAACAATATAAGATGATCAGAAATATCAAACACACGAACCATCGCAAAACCATGGAATCCTTTTGCATTTATAATATAGTAACAACTACAATAAGCATCCCGGTGAAAGTTAACATAGATTTTATACAAAATGAATATCTTGAAAACATTAAAATATTTCAAACAACACCATGAAGAAAATAGCAGACAAACTGAAACACACTTGAACTGGATGAAGATCAAGAAAGAAATCCAGTCCTTAGCCTGAAGAGGTCTCGCGTGTCGGGACGAAAATTAGCTTTCCCTTTTTAAAATTTTATTTTCATTTAAAAAAAAAAGTGTCTTTAACAATGCTTTTTAATTTGTGTACATTTTGTAATAAAATGAAGTGGACATAAGCACAACACTAAAAGAATCCAAGGGCCTCCTCTCTAAAGTAGATATATATATTAATATATATATATATATATATATATATGATATATATACTATATATATATATATATATATATATATATATATATATATATATATATATATAATATATATAATATATATATATATATATATATATATATATATATATATATATATAGTATTTTTTTTTTTTTTTTTTTTTTTTTTTTTTTTTTTTTTTTTTTTCCCGTGAGTGGTGGTATCATGTAAATATATATATATATATATAATATATATATATTATATATATATATATTATATATATATATATATATAATATATATATATATATATTATTAATATATATATATATAATATATCTTAATTTCAATTAAATAAATGATTTTGAAAAGAGATTTCGGAAAATATTAATTTTTGAAGCTATTTACTTTGGTTGATTGGTTCATATCAACATATAACAATTATACTTATTTCCTTTTTTAGGATTTCGTTTGATATATAAAATTCGAATATTTTTATTGTTAAAAACTCTAAAAAATTATAATTTGGCCTCAATTTAATTTGAAATCAAAGTCAATATCAAAATTTTCTTCTATGATTGTTTAATCAAAGTCCTCATACCAATGGATAGATTTTAGTTTTCTTCAGGTAGCTACTCAATGAGATACTCCTCTGGGAATGCTGAAGAGAGAAGATTAAGGACATCAAAGGACAAGGTCAATTCTGCACACTTTTGGTGAAGGAGAAGCCTTTGCTGGTGAAATGCAGGACAGATCAGCAGCACATGTTCTATTGTGAGGCTGACATTACATGGCAAACACATGGTTCTTTGAGTATTATCATAGAAGTGCACAGTAGGGTTGGTGATTTTTTTAATTTTTATAAGACAACTGACTCCCATCTATGAAGATTTTTATATAAGCGGCTCCAATCTTGAATCAGAGGTTTAATATTAGGCAGCCACCCTCTACATTCATTCCACTGCCCCTGCCAAATATCTCTACACAAGGAAGACACACTGAGTTTAAATTCTGATAAAGATATAGGTAAATCAACAGGTACACCAAAAACATTACACTCCTTTGCTGCACCATCCACCCTGTCATGCAGGTCAAGTCCCACATGACCAGGAATCCATATTAAAATGACCCTCCTGCCAGAAAGGCTATAAACCAAGTTTTTGATTTTGTACATCAAGTAATGGGTGGAAGAACCATGCTGTAAAGCTTGAAAAACTGATAAGGAATCTGTAAAAATTGCTATTTTATAATGAGGTTTGCCTTTAAAAGTTAGAAGTGATTTGTATATAGCATATGCCTCAGCAGTGAAAACTGAACAAAATTCAGGTAACAGATACTGAGCCAAAGTATCATTATAGAGAAATGCACTGCCAATATCAGAATTAATTTTAGACCCATCTGTGAGAACAATGGTATAATGGTGCCCCTTGAGAAGATGAACCTTTTCTAAGAATAACTTCCTGTAAATAACTGATGATGTGACATTCTTGGGGTATTTCAGAAAGGTGCTATCAAATTCTAAATTGAGAGAGGAGTCAGGATATCTTAAGGGAATCTTTGCTAAGTGCTCCACATGAAGATCATGAGTTTGAAAGAATATCTTCAATCTACCAAAACATGGTAGGTGATACGGTCTAGTGTTATAAAAGTCATAGATATAGTAATCATTATAAAAGCGACTGACAGGATGATCTTTTAATGCAAGCCGGCTACTAATGTAGTTAAGTCCAAGTAATTTCCATCGAATACTCAAAGGCATGACATGAGCTTCGACTTCCAAGAAGTCCACCCTAGTGCATTTTAAGGCTCCTATTGCCTGCCAAAGTCCCTGAAATTGTATCCTATCGAGTTGCAAAGACCTGCTCTCTGAAAGCGTATCATAAATGAAGCATGCATAATCGATTCTTGACCTCACAATCATGAGATATAAATATAGCAATACATCCCTATCCACCCCCCAGACATTACTACTAAGAAATTTCAGGAGGAACAGGGACTTTTGACTCCTCTGCACAAGCTCTGTGATGTGTGATTTCCAAGATAATCAGAAACTTATGTGTATTAGTATAACTAATATCAGAGTTGCACAAGGACAATAATGGTAAACCCTGCCTATCTAATGGCCGTCTAGTAAAAACAACTGCTTTTGTCTTGCTGGGAGAAAAAGTTATTCCCCATGTTTCCAACCACACTGTTAAGTCATCAAGGGCATTTTGAATCTGCTGTAATGCTGTGTAGATGTCCGAAGAAGACACCCAGAGAGCACAGTCATCTGCATATAGAGAAAACTGAACATCATCTCCACAGGAATCAAAAAGATCATTTATCATGATGGAAAAGAGACAAGGGCTCAAGACACTGCCTTGGGGGACCCCAAATTCAGTACCAAACATTTCTGATTGTGTTTCCAATTAGTACCTCAATATTACGATTTTGAATGAAATTTTTTATAAATATTGGAAGATTACCCTTGTGGCCCAACCTATATAGCTTCAAAAGAAGCCCATGTATCCAAACAGTGTCATATGGTTTTTCGATATACAAAAAGACTGTTACCAAGAATTCATTTTTGATAAAAGCCTCCTGTATACTACATTCCAAGAACATCAAGTTGTCTGCTGTAGAAAAGTGTTTTCGAAATCCACTCTGATATGGGGACAAGATGTTGTGGTCATCCAGATAAGTTTGCAGTCTATGTAGGACCAACCTTTCCAATAATTTACACAGACAGCTGGTTAAAGCTATTGGGTGATAAGAAGGGAGAGTATGGACTTTTCCCGGTTTTAAAATAGGTATCTGCAATGATATTCTCCACTCGTCAGGGAGCTCTCCTGTAAGCCAAATGACGTTAAAAAATTCTAATAGTATCCTTTTATTGGAATCAGATAAATGCTGGAGAAAGGGATAGATAATCATATCTCTACCAGAAGTATTTTTCTTAATCTGAGAAAGCGCCAGATCCAAATCAGACATAGTAAAAGGGACATTATATGAGTAATGAGAAAATGTGGCAAAGTTCAAGGGGGTAAACTCCTCTTCAACCATGTGATAAACAAAAGGCTCCTTATGAAACGATATACTACTAGTTTTGGCAAATGTCAGGGCCAATTCATTAGCTATCTCACAGGTGTCCTGAATAGGAGGCAGATTAGCCTACCCTCTGGTTTTAAAATAATAGAAATCAGTAAATATCTAGTATTTAATCTAAATATTATCTGAAAAAATTTTCTAAGTTCAAAAAAATTTTTAAGCTCAAAAAAGTTGTTAAGTTTTTTAAGAAAATTCTTTAGTGGCAAGCTTCTGGAATTATGCCAGAAGCTTGCCACTAAAGTATTTTCTTAAAAAACTTGGGAAATTGTTACCCAGAGGGTTGTCACCCCCGATTTTTATGAAAATCACAGGACATACTCTAAAAAAATAATAATAAAGAATAGTGAAAACGAAAATCGTCGCTCTCCTTAGGAAAAAAAGTTACAGCCTCTTAAAGTTGTAAAAAACTCCATAGGATTTGTTATTAAAAAAAAAACAAAAAAATTTTATTTTTGAAAATCTCAGGATATATATACTCTAAAAAAATAATAATGAAGAACAGTGAAAATGAAAATCGGCAGTCTCTTTAGGAAAAAAAGTTACAGCCTCTGAAAAGTGTAAAGTTTTCCCATAGACTTCTTTAGAATAAAAATTAGTGGGGCCTTCCGTGCTCGTTTAGGCCATCCTTAGTTCAGGTTTATGATAAGATTTGTTAATTCTACATAGATTTTCTCTGTGTATACCTAACAAAACTTATCATGGTAATACTTTAGCTGAGGTGTAAAATGAGACCTTACCTGGATCGATCAATATTGAAAGGCTATAGGATTTTTAACAACTATTATACGAGTAATGAGAAAATGTGGCAAAGTTCAAGGGGGTAAACTCCTCTTTAACTATGTGATAAACAAAAGGCTCTTTATGAAATCCTATACTGCTAGTTTTGGGAAATGTCAGGGCCAATTCATTAGCTACTTCAAAGGTGTCCTGAATAGGGGGCAGATTACCCTCTGGTTTTAAAATAATAGAAGAAATCTTATTTCTATTTAAGAACTTAACTCTATCCCATACCTGAGAGAGTGTAGTACGATCATTGATGCTCTTCAAATAAGTATGCTTAAAAGATTTTTCTAGCCTGTTTGACTTCAAACCTGGCCTTTGCCTTAGCTCTTTTGTAATTTACAAGATTTATCAAAGTTGGGTGGGCTTTAAAGGTCCTGTATAAATTATTCTTTTTCTTAATAGCTGATTCACATGCAGCATTCCACCAGGCTTTACATTTTGGAAAACATACTCCAGAACTCATTTTGAATGTATCAAGAGCTACACTCAAATTCATGAACCATTGAGGCACAGACTATGTCAATATCTTGATTTGGGAATATTTCTGGTAAGGTAA
>JABUQX010102129.1:0-12500 GCA_015478945.1 Trachelipus rathkii | reverse complement strand
CCAGAAATGTCTGCTGTTTCATCCGCTAAAAGTGAAAAGTATTCACTATCGTTCACTTCATCCACAATGTTTTTAAAAATTAGGTTCTCGCATATGGATATGAGCTCATTCTGGACCATATGTGATGTTATTTTTGATTACTTCCACTTGATTGTAAATGCTCAGTAAGCACAGCATCACCAGCTTCAACTCTGAATTTTAACATCCAAAAAATTACCCGTATCTGCAGTACTGCCTCGAACAACTAGATCATGGGTTCCACAGAAGAGCAAAGTTGAAATTATTGGCAACAACTATTTTTTCGATAATTAAATGTTCAGCATTATTTAATTGTTCAAAAACATTAACGTTTATTTAAAATTATTTATTCAAAATTTCTCCCTGCTACAGCAGCATCTATGCCACTGAGAATTAACATGGTTCCTTGCATGTGAGTGAAAGTCTTTATATTTTAAGATTGGTCTGACAATAAATGAACCCAAAAACCCTCTTTTGACGCAAGGCTTAAATAACACGCATAATTTACAGAAGGGTCCTTTTAATTTTTTTGAATATACTAACAACGAATTGTATTGATTTAGCCAATCGTAAAGGAAAGCTCTTTGCCTCCTATGATATCTTGCTTAAAGTTGTAAGTGCTTAGTGGTTTGCATGGATTTGTTAATAAATCAAATTTTAGATTGTCAGTAATTCTATTTTGAGTAATGTAATTTCCAATATTCAAACAACGATTTTCAACAGTTGGTTCTACGGCAGATGCGGAAGCTTCATTCATATGATTAATACAGGTGCCGACAATACTCGGGACGGCATTAGCACTGTCATTTGCATTAACACTAAAATATGAACCAGTACCATCATTCAATGTGTCAGTGGTTTGTTCAGTCAAAGAGTAATTATAATTATCACTAAGGCGAGGCCTCTTAATTACAAATTTATCCATTGTGATAATTTAAAATAATTTTTTTTTTTTTTTTTATTTTTTTTCAATCAAATATATATATATATATATATATATATATATATATATATATATATATATATATATATATATACATATATACGTATGTATCTTTTATATATATATATATATATATATATATATATATATGAAATAGTAGAATGGGGGCAAAAAATTGCGAGACTTTTAAAAGAAGTTTATTTAAAGCGAAAGTTAGATAAATAGGTATTAAATGTAGAAATCTTGGTAGCAAATATATATATATATATATATATATATATATATATATATATATATATATATATATATATATATATATATATATATATATATATATATATATATACATATTTCTTAAAAAAAAACGATATAATAAAAACAGAGCCTGGCCTCAAGGAGGGTGCTGCACGCCTCACAAATCAACAACTAAAGCAAAATTACGCAGATGAGCACAGACGCAGGCTTTGAAGTGGGAGATTAAATTCAGCAGGAAACGATAGATAAGAACTGACAGAACAGAAGCAGGTAGTGGAACATGAACTTGAGGCTGGGAGTTACCTACATCATAAACTCATGTGCAGACACAGCACCCCAGCCCTACGAAAGGATGGAGGTACACGAGTGATAACTCCTCGAGCACCTACCGCTGCGGTACCTATAGAAAAGAGATAAAGCACCAACATCACGCCGCAAAGATAGAGGGTCAAGTGAACTGGAAAGTACAGGACAGTTTATAAGCCTTTTGGCCTTTGACTCGACCCTATCCAATAGCCGGGTGAAAGCAGCCCCCATACAAGCGAGAGCAGTACTTCATACAAGGGCGGATGAGGCCCTTGTATATCTGGAGCAACAGAAAAGGAGGAAAGTCTCGCATTCTAAACAGAACTCCCAGTTTTTTGAGGCCGCCTAGCAACCGTTGTGATGTGAGGTTTCCAAGACATTTTTTTGTTTATGTTAAGGCCAAGGATGTTTATATTGTCAACAGGAGAGACGAGAGAACCGTTGAAAGAGATAGGAAAGTTAGAAGGTGTCTTAGAGAGGGAGATTTGTAGAAGTTGAGTTTTTAAAGAATTGAATTTCACAAGGTTCAGACGACCCCACCCGGAAATTCTATCCAGATCAGCGAGAATAGAATCGGAAAGATTAAGACGAGAGGCAATTCTAGAAGTAAAAGAAGGAGCAGAATTGAAATGAGTTGAAGAATGAAGGGTCGAGTCATCGGCATATGAGTGAATAGTTAGATGTGCAGGTGAGAAGATCATGAATGAAAATATGGAGTATGAAAAAGAGACAGAACCCTGAGGAAGAACACTATTATTTGAGAAAGAAAACTAAGTCGCACTAACAACAACAGCCGATATTGAGCGATTTTGAAAGAAAACTAGACACATAAGTAAGCAAAGAGAAGGAGAAACCCAAAGGAGGGAGCTTGAGAGCAGTGACGTGCGCCGCCTCGGTCAAAAGCTTTGGATATGTCAAGCGCCACCAAGCAAGTCTCCCGTAGTTCCTAAGAGCGGAAAACCATAAATCAGTAAGATAGGAAAGTATATCGCCAGTAGACCTCGAGCGCAGAAAGCCGTACTGGCGATCGGAAAGAAGTGAATGAGATTCCAGATGATCTAAGAAATGAGAGTTGAGAAGAGGGTTTCAAAGATCTTAGATAGAATACAAGCAAGAAGTTATAGGGCGATAGTTGGAAGGATCAGAGTGGCTTCCTTTTTCGGAATAGGTTGACATGTGCGTGCTTCCAACACTGAGGAAAGTGTTAGTATTGAGACATAGAGAATATAGTTGAACGAGGGGCGGGATAGCACGGAAGCACACTCCCTCAAAACTCGGGGAGGAATGCCATCCGGGCCACCCGCCTTCCTAACGTTCGTAGCTTTCAGGAGCCTATGCACCCGATCAAATGTAATCACAGGCAAAGGCATAGGACACCTGAGAGGAGAAGGAGGATGAAGAGGAATGCCAGAATCGTCCAGGGTTGAGTTAGAGGAAAATAGGAGGCTGAAGAGATTGGCCTTTTCAGTTGGAGAATTAGCAACAGAACCATCAGATCGAATAAGAGGAGGAAAGACAGATTTACAGAAGTTGGAGATGTTTTTGGCAAGAGGCCAGAAAGATTTGTCAGTAGGAGAACCAAGGAGGTTAGCGCACTTTCGTTTGATGAAAGCCCGCTTTGCTCGTCGAAGAGTATCCCTGCAACGATTTCTAGCTGAATGAAAATTAGCAAGAGTGATAGGAGAACGAGAATTTTTCCACTTCCGATACGCGCTGTCTCTAGCCTGAATGGCCAGAGAACAAGCACGATCGAACCATGGATTATGAGGAGAGAAAGATTAAGTCGAAGAAGGAATGAACCTGCTCATCCCATCAACGATTACAGCTCCCACCTTATCGGCAGTCGAAGCGTCACCAGAGACAAAGCAGTCATTCCAATTATAGTTAGCGTAGAAGCAACGCAAAGCCCCCAATCGGCCCGATCAAAGTGCCAGAAAAAACGAGTAGGGCAGGATGGAGCTGTTGGAGAGAAAGTATTAAAATTAAGAGATATAAGGTTGTGGTCGGATTTACCAATAGGAGCGAAGGTGGTGTATTTATAGAGAGAAGGACTAGTGGTGAAACATAGGTCAAGTGTGTTCAAGAATTGGTTAGGACGATCCGGAATGTGTGTAGGTTCTTTGATTAGTTGCTCCAGATCGTTGAGAATGCTGAATGATTCGGCCTCCTCCCCACCTAAATCAGTATGAGAGGACCCCAACCATTTAGTGTTGTGTACATTGAAATCCCCTAAATAGAGGACCTCAGTATTTGGATGAGAAGATATAACAGTCTCGTGAGAAGTAGTAAGATATTCAAAAAAGGCGTGAAAATCTGTTCTGTTAGGAGAACAGTAGCACAAGATTATTGTAGTAGAAGGAAGAAAGATTTTAAGCCACAGAACATCGAAGTTAGGAGATTCGAGATTCTCGAGACGTGTTACAGGAGTGTTTATGTTAACATAGGCACATACTCCACCCTTTAGACGGAAATTATGAAATAAGTTGTAGTTAGATATATTAAACGAGTTAGAGGATGAATTCTTAGATATCTGTGTCTCAGACAAGAGCAAAAGGTTAGGGTTAGAATTAGAGAGGTGGTATTCCACGGATGCAGAGTTAGAGAGTAAGCCGCGGATGTTGATAAAGTCGATAGAAAGCCCGCGTCTGTGCAAAGCTGCCATCACACACGCACACACAACCACAACAACAAAAACAACAGACAAAAACAGACAGACAGAAAAAAACGAAAGTTGAAATTAGATTAAAATAGTTTACTCACTAAAAAACGTAAATGATTAAAATGCTAAAACCGTATTTACAATAAATATGTAAAACTGAAAAAAAAAAAATCTAGAAAGTTTAAAACACACGCATTCACACACCCTAACAAATTTACGAATAAAAAAAATTACAATCATTCAATATAAAACTAAATATGTATAAACTAAAATAATATGCAACCAAATACGTAAGTGTTGTGAAAAAAAACCTTTTAAAATAAATAAAAAAATAGAAACACTAAACACTAAAGTTAAAAGACGAAGAAAAAAAAATATAAGTAAAGAGGAGAATGAGGCACATATATATACATACAGCAGCAGCATGAGTTATATATATATAAATTTATATATATATATATATATATATATATATAAAAAAAATATATATATATATATATATATATATATATATATATATATATATATATATATATATATATATATATATATATATATATATATAACCTTAAGTACTATCAAAACTACGTATTGCACAATTCTAAAACCTAACTATGACTATCTAACATAACTAAAAAGTTTCAAAAACAAAAATTAAAACTAATAACTTATCTTTTATAATTATTATAATTCTTCAAATATTAAAACCATACTACTAGTTAAAAACAATTAAAACAGGAGAGCACTTAATATACAAACACACTTAATGGGGAAAATAACTAAAACATTATGAACATTAATCAACCCATTGGAGCTCAGGTAAAACGCAACCTATCACATCACAGTCTAAACACACAATATATATATATATATATATATATATATATATATATATATATATATATATATAACTTTGTATATATATATATATATATATATATATATATATATATATATATATATATATATATATATATATGAAATAGTAGAATGGGGGCAAAAAATTGCGAGACTTTTAAAAGAAGTTTATTTAAAGCGAAAGTTAGATAAATAGGTATTAAATGTAGAAATCTTGGTAGCAAGTAATAAAAATTTCATAATTTCACTCCCAAAAATTATAATAATTGAAATAAAACGAATAAAAATAAAAAACTTAGAAAAAGAATCAAATTCATATTAAATTTGAAGATAATAATAATAATACACACACACACACACAATAATAATAATAATAATAATAATACACACACACACACACACAATAATAATAACAATAATAATAATAATAATAATAATAATAATAATAATAATAATAATAATAATAATAATAATAATAATAATAATAATAATAATAATAATAATAATAATAATAATAATAATAATAATAATAATAATAATAATAATAACAATAATAATAATAATAATTAGACACTTCTTTTCAAAGTAGTTTCCCATTAAATATATATTTATTTCAGTTTCCTAAGGGGGATCCAATATTTTAGATTTTGGGACCCCATTTTAGCCCCACCTAAAATGGACATAAATTACAATTTTCAGACAATTCTTGATCTGAAAAGCACTGCAGGTTTTTTGACCTCTAGAACGTCATTTTCGTGCTTGTTCTGTAGTCATTGTTTGGCGTTTTTATTTTTCAGAACCTAAACTTTCTGGATCGTATTAATTTCTACAATTTTTTCGAAATGACTTCAAACTTGAAATATGAATATAGATGGGTCTATTACGCATCGGGGTTCGCACTAATTAGTTTTTATTTTTGGAAAATTGTGCTCAGCAATGTCGAATTTCAAAACCTACTTTTTTTTTTTTTTTTTTATTTGCTGAGCACAATTTTCCAAAAATCAAAAAACTAACATTTGCATTTTGTGCGTAATAGACCCATCTATATATATTCCAAGTTAGAAGTCATTTCGAAAAAAATTGTAGAAGTTGGTACGAAAAAATGTCAAAAAATTAGGTTTTGAAAAAATGAAAACGCCGAAACAATGACTACAGACACAGAAAAACACCTGAAAATGACGTTCTAGAGGTCAAAAAAAGCTGCGGTTTGCTTTTTTCCAGATCAAAATTGTCTGAAAATTAAGAATTTTATGTTCATTTTTAGGTGGGGGCTAAAATGGGGTACCAAAATTCCCAATATTGGATCCTCCCATTATTAAAAAAAAAAGAAATTGTTGCCCTAAAAAGAGCTCTCTTTTTATGGCAAAAATTTATCAGTTGTCGTACAGTTCATAAATCTGAAATATATTTTAACGGAAGTTTCAGCCAGGAATAGGGGAGGGCAGAGTAAGGGAGGCTAGAGAGGTAGGGCTGTAGGCTATTGTGCAAGTTTGCAAATTTGCTTTTTCGAGGGAAAGTTGCTTGATATATATCTATAGTTGAAGAAAGAGGAAGAAGAGCAGCAGATATATATATATATATATATATATATATATATATATATATATATATATATATATATATATATATATATATATATATTATATATATATATATATATATATATATATATATATATATATATATATATATATATATATAAATTTTTCAGTTTTCAAAGCAAAAACTTTGAAATTTTTTTTCAGCGGAGCAAAAAGCTTTGAAATTCCAGGGGGGGAGGGCAATGGCCATCACTCAGGCCCGGACTGGCAAGGTCGGCTGGTCGGCGATTGCCGAGGGCCCCCAGCCCAATGGGGCCCCGGAGAGGCCTCCCAAAAATGGATATACTACTTTATAATTAGTTACATCAGAGTAATTTGATTATTTATTTCCTAATAATCTTGCGCGTTTACAATCAATTTTAAACAGTTGCCAGTTGGTGCTTGATTATGGTAGCCTAACTAACTTCTTTTTCGCGACGCTCACTCGCTCAGTCTCGTATTAGGGTAGTAGTTAGTGCAGTGTAACAGTTGTGTCAACATGAAATGTGTGTACCAAAGTGGCACTACGAAAAGAAAAGAAAATCTTTAGACGCTGAAAAAATTTCCAAACGTTTTAATACTGGGTTAACTATTTCCACTTCTCAGTCGCAAAGTAAGCCTTTGAGAGACAATAATGATTCTTTAAATACAGACTTTTCCTCATTATTATTATTATTTTTATTATTATTATTATTATTATTATTATTATTATTATTATTATTATTATTATTATTATTATTATTATTATTATTATTATTATTATTATTGTTATTATTATTATTATTATTATTATTATTATTATTATTATTATTATTATTATTATTATTATTATTATTATTATTATTATTATTATTATTATTATTATTATTATTATTATTATTATTATATATATATATATATATATATATATATATATAAATATATTTGGCCAGTCAGGGACCTTATATATAAATATATATATATATATATATATATATATATATATATATATATATATATATATATATATATATATATATATATATATATATATATATATATAAGATATTCAAGCATATATAAATATTTTTAAAAGTTTTCGAAATAGCCAGTCAGGACATATATATATATATATATATATATATATATAAGTCCAAATCACGTTACTCTCATCAACGCTTCGCTTTTCGTATGCCTGCCGTCCATTTTACTGTATTACTTTTAAAAATTTGTTACAATATATCGTACACTCGCAGCTACAGTGATTACATTTATTTTCAGAAACTGAAGATCGAATTTCACCTCCTTCAATTGAGTCTACTCCTGGCACTTCGTCTTGTAGATATGAGAGGGAAGAAACTAGGCCTGCTTGCAATCAGCCACTATTAGATCATCCTTTAGTAACGTCGGCTTCTCTCGGCAGTGATTCATCAAGAACTAATACCAGTTCTGACACAGAAAATGATGATGAAGAAAACCACCATGTGACGCCTGATGCTGCTCAGAATGCTGCTACGCAACAGCTTGGATGTTTCATCTGCCCCAACGAAAATGACCCAATTGGAATTAAAAAGCTTTTATGAAGAAGCACCCTATTCAAGTTAGTGAAGGAAAAGGAGCTAAATTGCCATTTGACCCTTGAAAACTTTATTACCGACATTTATTACCTACATTTACCGAATTTTGATAAAATTCACAGAAAATGGTTATCATATTCGATTCGGCTCAACAGAGTGTACTGCTCCAGTTGTATGGCTTTTGGAGGTAAAGATAATAGAGATTCTACATTTATTACCGGACATGACTCTTCTCCTAAGCATATTTATAAATCTGTTGAAATTCACGAAGACTCTCATTATCATCAACCAGCAGCGAAGGTAGCTTTTCAAAGCCAAAAAGGTCATGATATTTCAACTCTTCTGACTATTAACCAAACCAACAAGCGAGAAAGAGAAGTTCACACCAGAAGTTTGGTTGTTCAATGTTTAATTGTTATAGTTTTGTTTATTGGAAAACAAGGCATTGCATACAGAGGGGATAAAGCAGAAGGGGTTTATACGCTGGACTCTACAGATAATTATGGTAATTTTCTCGAACTGGTCATGTTGGCTGCAAATTATGTGATTTTACAAAATCATGTCAGAAAGCCACTGGAAAGTTAACTAAAAGACCGACTGGACGTGGCTCTTTGTTGACATTTTTTGTCAAAAACCTTTATCAACAAGCTACTTAAATAATTGGTTCAATGTTCCGTGATATCATTTTGAAAGACCTTCATGATAGCATAATATTCAGCGTGATGGTAGATTATACTCAAGATGTAGCTGTTATGGACCAGTTGGTGATTTGCGTCCGCTATGTCTTTCAAGGAAAGATATATAAAAGACTTTTAAAAATAACAGTAGTCGATGATTCATCTGGATTGGCTTTGTACGAGCTTATAAAATCAGAATTAGCCAAGTGTGGCATTGCACCATCAAATATTATTGCTTGTTCATTTGACAGAGCTAACAATATGAAAGGTTGTTTTAACGGTCTACAAGCTCAGTTCAAAAAGGAAAATGAAGATCTTATTTACACTCACTGTATGGGACACATGCTGAACTTGGTAGTAGCTGATTCAACAGTAACATTGCTCCAAGCAGAAAACTTAGTTGGATGGTGGAAGAATCTGCTGGTTTTCTAAGCTCGTCTTATAAAAGAATGGCCGTATGGGAGAGGGAAACAAAAAGAAAAGTCTGTTTTTAGCAAGCTGTATTCTATACCTGAAACTCAAACGACTGATTTGAAAGGAATTATTTTGCTGCAGAGTTTGCGAGTTAGAAAATTCAGGTATGCGGTATCTTCAGGTACTATAACTACTATACTTCTACAAAATGATTATGTCCCTGTTCGGGTGCCAACTAAATTTAAAGAGTATGTAGGGGAGAGTGAGGGTGAACCTGGCACCAAAAACTTTGGCGCACCCAAACGAAAAGAAATCCCGGATTAGTACTGAGCCTGAGTCCCAAACCACCCAATAAATTTAGAAAGTGCAATCAGTAACTAAGACAGGGACAGAAATCAGAAGCTAGAAGGGACAAGGTTAAATTGATTAATGGATTAATTCTGATAGGAAAAATTAGTCTGTTAGTAAAGCTACTATCTATCTATTACTATGAAAGTGTTAGAGGTTAGTCAGTTAGTTCTGTTAGTTAGCTAGTCTGTTATCTACCCCACCACTCCTTCAGCTCGCGGTTAGCATACTTTCTCCTAACGACTACCGCATTATTATTACCTGAACTTCTCTATTTCGTTTCCCTCGGCAAATCGGTGAAATCCCCATGAATCCAATTCTCCCTAAAGCACCCCTCCTTGAAAAGGTAAAGTCAGAGCTGAATTAAATTCGTCAATCAGGGGAACAAAACGCTTCCGATTAATTCAGTTTATTGTTAAACTTATGGGGAGGATGAAGCAATAGTTCGATATCTGTTATTTGGAATGTTCGAGTTCCAGTGTAAGTGTTAGTTACTACCTGGAACAAGAAGGTTAGTGTGTGTATGAAAAGAGGATGCAAACGAGAACAATCGGTTACCATTACTGAACTTTGTTGTTCTTTTTCCTGAAGCTAAAAATTTGCAAGAGGTCGAATTGAGTTCCGCTCTCTGATATGCTGCTGGGAAACCGCAGCAGCCTGATAGAGGTACTTGGGGAAAACACGTTTGAAGAAAAGCAATCCAGAAAAAGTAGTGATACGGCTCTGGAAAAAGCACTGATACGGCTCCGGCTGGGCCAAGCCCTGCGAATAGCAAACGAGGTCCCGCAATTAGCACCTGTTGGAAGACAAGCAATATGCATATGGACATATAGTTGAATTTGTCTAAGAAAATGGAATGAATTAATACACTGAAGTATGGCTTACCCTAGGGGATTATGACTATCCGTCCACAAGGGTGTTTGTAAGAGTCTTGAGGACGATTCTGATTACTCTGAATCTGATGAGTAGAAAAAAGAGTAGGTAATAAGCTACAACATACAACAATGGAGCAATCACACATATCTAGAAGAAGAAGCTATAATCCACATAAAATGATAAATCTTACTTCTTCAAGTATGTGGTATCCTTTTGTCAGGAAAGGAGATAGTCAATGATGTGATAGGCCAATAAAATGGACCAAAATATTGTACAAGTGCTGGAAGTGACTAATCTACAGTTTATATATCAAAATACCTAAAGAAAGACGTAATTAGAAGTATGGGGAAAAGAAACCAATTAGTGATTACAAGTGCATATAAATATAATTTAATATAATAAATTGATAATACACCAAAAATATATTAGAGGTGTACTGCTTTTATATATATTAGGGTGGAGTTGGAGCCACTGCGACAGCAACCCCAACACCGTATGTGAGAGGGAAACAAATAAAACATATTGCACATGAAAAAATGCACAAGTTGCAAAAAATATGAGCCACAAGTTGGAGGAGCAAAAATAAAACTCTTTCTTCAATTATCGATGAGGGATTTTTAAGAATTGAGAAAGCGTAAACGCAGGGAAACTATTCAATTTTATTACAGTTTTAAAAGAAATATCAAATGCAAATCTAAATTCATGGCAAGAAATTAAATCAGTCAATGGTCCAAATTTGAAAACTTATTTATGTCGATTGTTTTATTAGATTATTTCTTGTTATATCTCCCATTTCAAAATATTTACAAAGTAAAACCATTGACTATTCTACAGCCTAGAACTTGATAGAGAAGCTGCTTCAACAAGTAGGAGATAAAAGGAGTGATAAACACTTTCAGGCTCTGTATTCAAAAACAAAATATTATGCAAGTACAGTTAATAGCAAATTAGAAGATAACAGTATTGATATAGAAGTAGAATTAGATTTCAAGGAAAAAAGAACTTCAAAGAAAAAGGTAATGCCTGGTGAAAAATCAATAGATGAAGCTCCTGGAATCTCAACTGCTCAAAACTATAAATTGATCTTTGTCAGTGTTTTAGATCGTGCCAGGACAAGTATCGAAGAAAGATTTAGTCCAAACAAAGAAATTTTAGAAGATTGTTCCTGGTTAGACCCAAAGAAATTTAATGAAATCGTAATGCTTGATAGTTTTCCTACGGAAGTTCTTTGTAATATTTCTAAACTTTGTAAAGTTGAAAGAAGTCAGTTATTGATAGAGCTGAAACAGTTTGCAGATTAGTATGAAAGTTTTACAATGGCTGAAAAAACTTACATTAAAAGAAAACAAGACAATCTAAATAGAGCTGAAGAAATCTGTGAATTTGGCTATTTAGAATCTGAATTTGAAGAAGACGAAAATCATTATGGTACTGCTCTGACAATAAACAATGTTTTCGGTGTTTATCATGCTCCTTTTTTGTTGTTTTTGAACTCTCACAATCTGGATTGTTTACCAACCTATATGTAGCTTACAAGTTTGTACTAACCATACCTTGTACACAAGTCACCTGTGAAAGGGTATTTTCTAAACTTAAAATAGTTAAGAATCGACTTAGATCTACTTTAAGCCATGACCTTATGTCTAATCTTCTTTTCATGAATGTAGAAAGAGACTTGTTTTATAACTTGGATAAAGATGTTATTATAGATGAAGTAGCCAGGACCAGTGAAGAACTGGCCAAAAAGCTGTTAGGTTAGTAAACAACCTTTCACTATCACATAACCTTTCTTAGTTTGCTGTGTCTGTACTCTGTACCAAGGTATTGTAGAGCAATTTTTCTTTTTGTTATAAAATATATTCTATTATTTGTAACAATTAAATCACAATTAAAGAGGACATTGTTTTTCTTTTCAATATGCTTGGTTTTTCATTACCGATGTGACATGTGTCCCTTTTTAATATTTACTGAGGTATTACAGTAGGATTTAGACTATTATAGCTTAAAGTG
>JABUQX010102128.1:17500-19610 GCA_015478945.1 Trachelipus rathkii | reverse complement strand
CGCCTGACAGTTGAGTCCGGATGTAAGGTAGCCGCGGTGTGTCAATAGATATAATAGTGATATATAATATAATTATATATATATATATAGGGTATATGATTATATATATATATAGTATATAATATATATATATGTTATTATAGTGTGTGAGTGTGAGTGTGAGTGAGTGTGAGTTATATATATTATAGTAATATATAATATTTATATAGTATATATATAGGGTATATATATATATATATCTTGTTCCCGTGCTCTCTAAAAAAAATGGCCAATATTTATTTTTTTATTTATGTTATTTATTTTTTTTTTACATTTTCCTAACTAAAATTTAACAAGGATTCAAAAATGTATTCCTTTTCGGCTGTAAAGAATATTGGTAAGTTTTTTGCAGATTTTTGTTTTTCGCGCGCACTAAAATGTTTTACAGGATTCAGACAATGTATTCTTTCCCTTTATCTCTTGTTAGTTTTTTGAGATATGAGTTGTAGTTTTAAACCAAAAGTTTGTAGTTTTAAACCAGGGTTGGGGATTTTTTGGATTTTTTGAGGAAAAAATCAATTTTTGATTTAAAATATAATTTGTAAAGCATAACTTTTTTTTTAAGTTCGATTAAGGTATTATTTTTTAACTCTAGGCGCCTATATCTGAGGCTCAAAATCTTAAATAGGGCTTTTAAAAGGTCTATACACAATGAAACAGGCAAACATTAATGAGTGTTATTATTGTAATAATGATAATAATATTACATCAGAAATAAAAGAAACATGTTTGAAACAATAGGCGTTTTAAGATTGGCAAGTTTTTCTTCCAATCGAAGACGTTTCTTGAGTTCATTTTGTGAAAAATCAATGAACATTCTTCAGTTTTGAGGTTTGTTTACATTTTACAGCACAGACCTAAGCCTATATTAAAGGCTATTAATTACGGATTTTTAGTGTTATTGGTTTATATATATATAGGTAAGTATTGTGAGTCTGTTTTATTATACTATATATATATATATAATATTTATATATATATATATATTATATTATATTATATAGTATATAGTGATATATATATATAATATATATATATATTAGTATATTATATATATATCATATATATATTATATATATATATATATATATACATATATATATATATATATATAGGGAGAAGAGTATAGGGTATAGGTTAAGTAGTGAAGGTAATGGGTAGTAAAGTAGTGAGTGTAGTATTAAGAGAGCTAAGATAGTAAGTGAGTGAGGTGGTGATATAGTATATGAGGTGAATGGTAGTAGTAGTATATAGATATATGATAGTGATATGGAGGTAATGATAGTAGTAAGTAGTAAGTGATAGTAGGATAGGGTAGAAGTATATAGGGGATCAGGGGGCGTTTTTCGAGTTTTGCCGTCAATGTATGGGCATGGAGCATTAGTGAAGTGGCTTCCTTACAAACTTCAAAACATTGTAGATGGGGCTGGTGCCAGTAAGTTTGTGCCGTGGAATGTAAAGAAGAAAGAAGAAAAATGGATAAGAGCTAAACAATAGGGATGAGAAGCATTCTCAAAACTTACAACTAGCTACGCGAAAGGAGGAAGAGGGGAAAGGGTGGTTTCAGTCTGGAGGTGGACATTTTATTTCATTATGTACTACTATAACTTATAATGCTTTGTTTAATACTTATATTTTTTTCACTTTCAACAATAAACTAAAAACATATTACTCATATATCCACCCTGTAATGATACTACTCGTAATTCTATTTACAAATTAATCTCCGTTCTCTTCAAAAAGAAAATGTGGTAATCTTTCCTGTTAATCTTCTTTACGTCCTTTCTGATGCCTTTCTAAGATTATGTCTTGCAACAAAATTCTTCAAATTTCCATTTATGGTTCTGATGGTATAGGTTACGTTTAACTCCTGGTTCATAATGATTAATTTAAAATCTTTTGAAGATTGTCCAAAGTCGATATGTAAAAAGGATAAATGGGGGAAGGGTCGTAATCAGTGCCTTGTGTTCATTTATAAAGAACATTGAGAAGGTTTTAGGAATCTTTACTTCACATTTGTGTTTAAATACGAATTTACATCGAGCTTTTAACATTAGCCTCATTAAGACGT
>JABUQX010102128.1:10000-12500 GCA_015478945.1 Trachelipus rathkii | reverse complement strand
AAAAAAAAAAAAAGAAGTGCGTGGTTTGAATGTGCTAAAAGCAAAATGATGAAGTCTTCAAAAGAAAGATGCTTGGAATTATATATGGAGAAAAAAAGAATACTATAAAAGGTTGCGTAGGAGAAAACAAGAGGTAATGAACAGTTTTGAAGAGGTTGAATGGGGACTTACAAGGGAATAAGGAAGCTCTTTCTGGAAGGAAGCGGCGCGAAGGTTGAGAATGAGAAATAAGGGAATCTGCGTTAGAATTGGAATAATAGGGATGGTGCTTTTGTAACTGATGAAAGGATGTGAGGGGAGTGTGGAAAGAACACTTCGAAAATTTGCACAATATTAACAGTATGAAGAGGTGATAGTGAATGTTTGTAGGTTTGATGGTGCAAGATAGAATAGGTATTTTGGGGTGAAGGTTGTATTAGTAAGAAGGAGGTAATGGGTAGAGTGAAAAGTTGAAGAATGGTAAAAGTCTGCAGGTATAGATGAAATTACTGGTGAAATGGAGTGGTAGAGGATGCGTGGATCAAATCTTTACATTGAAACAAATGATTGAGAAAATGAGGGAGAAGAAGAATAATTGTATTTAGGTTTTATGGATTTTGCAACAGGCGTATGATAGTTAATAGGGGAGCTTTATGGCAGGTGTTAGTGAATATGGTGGTTGGTGGTAAGGCTTCTGAATGAAATCAAAAGTATGTTGGCGATAGTGAAGCGTGTGTAGGAATAAATGGTGTCAATGGTGGTTGGTTTAGGTATTAATAGCGGGGTGAGACAGGGTTGTGTTATGTTCTCCTTGGTTATTCAATTTGTATATGGATGGTTATGAAAGAATTCGAGGTGGGGATGGCAGGAAATGGTGTTAGGATGATGGAGAATGGAGATGAGTGGAGGGTGCCCTACCTATTATATGCGGAGTGATCTGGTTCTGTGTGGAAGATCTGAAGAGAGTTTGAGAGATTGGTAAGAGGATTTGGCAGGGTGTGTAAAAAGGAGGGGTTTGAAAGTAAACGTAAGATTAAGAGTAAGGTTTATGGTTGTGAGTGAGGATAGTCTCAGTGTGAAGTTTGTTAGATGGTGAGCAGCCAGCTGGAACAGGTGTCTGAGTTTAAAATATTTTAGGGTATGTGTTGGATGAGAAGGGAATCGGATGAGTGCTGAGTCGTAGTAGGAAAGTTTTGAAATGCAGGAAGGTTTGCCGGTGCAATTAAATCGTTGGTGAATGTAAAGGGACTAAGTCTTGAGTGTGGCAGGGTCTTACATGAGGGTATGTGTTACCCTGTATTAATTGTACAGTAGTGAGACTATGGCCTGGAATAAGAGTATAGATCTAAAGTTCAATGGGTTCAGAATGGACAATCTTAGGGGCAATCGTTAGGGTGAGAAGAATTGATAAAAGAGGAATGAACGTATTAGAGAGAGTTTGTTGGTGGTGTGAAGAAAAGGGGTAAATGAGAGAAAATGAATATATGAAAGTATGTTGAGATGGTTTGGGTTCAAATGTGGAAAAAAGAAGGAAGATAAAGAAAGAAGAAAGATATATAAATATATATTATATATATATATATATATATATATTATATTATAATATATATATATATATATATATATATATCTTCTTCTCTCTTCCTTCTATTTTCCCAAGAATGGGATTAAGGGCGTGACAGCATCGGAAAAGAAAAGCAGTAATACAGAACATGACAAAAGTGAAAAGAAAGCGCAGCTTACGCCCCGCTCTGTAACCATTATTAGTAGAACTCGTCGCAGTCAGAATCACCCTAAAGCTTCATGGACAGCGACGGGACCGTCACTATGGTAGATCGTCAATGTAAGGGTCATCCCTTGGGCCAAGTGGGCCACAACCATAACCCCTCAACAATCCCCTGCCATTCACTCCTGTTATTACACCTTTCTTTCTCGACTCTAACCAAACTCAAACATTTCTCTCCTTTCAAACATTCGGTTTACTGACTCAATCCACTTTCTTTTCGGTCTCCCCCGGTCGGTTCCCCACACACTCGCCACTATACATCCGCTTACCAACCGACTATCATCCATCCTTTTCCATATGACCAAACCAATCTCAACATACTTTCATTTATTCTCTTCTCATTTCTCGATTTCTTCACCCACACAACCTCTAATAAGTTCATTCCTCTTTTTATCAATTCTTCTCACAACTAGCACACCCCTAAGATTGTCCATCTGAACACATTGAACTTTAGATCTATACTTCTTATTCCAGACCATAGTCTCACTACTATACAATAACACAGGTAACAACATACCCTCATGTAAGACCCTAGCGCACTCAAGACTTAGTCCCCTTTACATTCAGCCAAAGATGTAATTGTACCAGCCACCTTTCCTGCATTCACAACTTCCCATACTAAACGCTCTGCAACGTCCTTCCCTTCTCATCCACATATACCCTAAATATTTAAACTGCAGACACTTGTTCCAGCTGCTGCACCATCTAACATAACTTCACACTGAGGACTGTCCT
>JABUQX010102128.1:0-5000 GCA_015478945.1 Trachelipus rathkii | reverse complement strand
GTGATTTAGTAGTTTAACTTACCGTTATCAAACCAGGCATTTATAGTGCAAAAAGCACTGAGCTTTATAAAGCGTTGTTTGCATTCATAACATTAGTTGTTTGTATTGCGTTTATTTTCACCGAAGAAAACGGTCGGTTTCGAATATTTTACATTTGAGCGTTCATTAGCACTCAGCTATTTAAACGTTATTTTATATTGTAAAGAATTGACACACCAATATATATATATATATATAATTATTTGTTTGTGTTCAGTAAATATATATATATATATATATATATATATATATATATATATATATATATATATATATATATAATATATATATATATATATATATATATATATATATATATATATATATATATATATATATATATATATATATATATAATATATATATATATATATATATATTTATTATATATATATATTATATAATTATATTATATATATATATTTAAATATATATGTATAGATATTTGCTACAAAATTGAGGATTGAACCTATCTAAAAATTCCGTAAACTCAACCGTGCAAATTTCGTTTATCTACGAGTTTGTAAACCTACTCTTTTCGGGGAAATTTAGAAAGTGTGTGCCGCGGGATATTTTTTATGTAATTTTCGATCAAAATATTAATTTGATATATTATATATATATTATATATATATAATATTATATATATTATATATATTATAAATTATATATTTATAAATTAACATATATATATATATATATATATATAATATATATGTTATTTTTTTATTATTTATTTTTTCATCTTACAGTCAACCACCATTCACGGGCTGGGCCCTTTCAAGGAGGGGGCAGAAGATTAAAATAAAGAAAACCCACCCAATCCTTAGCTTAACGCAAATCTCTCAGGTGAGCGCAGACATGGCTTTAAAAGGAAATAAATAAAGTTGGAAAAACAGAAGAGGCAAGGAGCTCCACAGAACAGAAGTAGCTGGAAAGAAAGAGGCACCACGACGAACAAGCCTGGGGTTTTTCAATACTCACTCAACATTCATGCGAGAGCAAGCCTTGTGATACCAGGGCGACGCAAGGGTGGTGAATGCGAGAGGTCAGCTCCCCCGAGCACTTGCCACAGTAGTACCTTATAGAAAAGATAGTGCGCCCAACGTCACGTCCAGAAGATAGAGGGTTTCAAGGGATTGAAAAGAAGGGACAGTTTATTAGTCTTTAGCTTTAGACTCAAACCCTATCCAATAGAAGAGTGGAGCCGGAGCCCCCCCAGATGTGAGACAGTACTCCAAACAAGGGCGATAAGGCCCTTTTATAACTGGAGTAACTGTTCAGAGGAAAAAATTCCAGCAACCTGTAACAGAACTCCCATCTTCTTTGAGGCCACCCTTGCAATCATTATAATTATGTGGGTTTCCAAAACAATTTGTTGTTTAGGTTCAGACCAAGAATTTTATGTTATTCACAGGTGAAACGTTAGAGCCGTTCGAAAAAATAGGAAAGTCGGAGGTGTTTTTGAGGATGTAAAGAAGTTTGAGTTTTTAAAGAGTTGTATAAGGTTGCGGTGACCCCACCGTGAAATTCCATCCAGATTTGCAGTAATATAATCGGAAAGCTGAAGACGAAGAGCCCAGCTCTAGATGGCAAAAGAGGAGCAGATTCTCGAAATTAAGTAGAAAAGAATGGAGAGTTGAGTCATCGGCGTAAGAGTGAACATAGTTAGAAGTACAGCTGAAGATCGGTGATGAAAAGTAGGAATAAAGTTTGGATAGATTAGAATCTTGAAGGAACACCCAATTAACAGGAAAGGAGGAAGAGGACGCTCCATCAACGAGTGCTGATATGCAGAGCGCGATCGGAGAGAAAACTAGACATGAGTAAGCAAGAGAAGGAAGAAACCCAAAGGAAGGAGCTTCGAGAGCATCGACGCGTGCCATACCCGGTCAAAAGCTTGGATATGTCAAGCAACACGCAAGACTCCCCATAGTCCCTAGGGGCAGAAGACCATAATTCAGTTAGATAGGAAAGTATGTTCCCAGTTGACCTCGACAGTCGAAAGCATTACTGATGATCTGAAAGAATTGAATGAGACTCCAGATGCTCCAGGAAATGAGAGTTAAAAGAGTTTTCAAAGACTTTATATAGAATACAAGTGAGAGCTATAGGCGATAGTTAGAAAGATCAGAACGGCTACCTTTTTCGGGATCGGTTTAAACATAAGCTCGCTTCCTGTACTGAGGAAAGTATTAGTGTTAAGACAGAGAGTAGAGTGCAACATAGGACAGCGCCAGCTCAGAAGCACACTGCCTCAAAACACGGGGAGGAATGTCATCCGGCCCTGGCCTTCCGGACGTCCATAGATCTCAGTATCTCATGTCACACGGTCATGTGCTGATCACAGGTAAGGACATGGGAAAACCTGACAGGAGAAGGAGTAGCTGGAGGAGGAGTGCCAGAATCGTCCAGGGTAGAATTAGATGAAAAAAGGAGCCAAAGAGATTAGCCTTGTCAGCAACAGAGTAGCAACAAAACCGTCAGAGCGAATAAGGGAGGAAAGACAGATTTACAAAAGTTGCTAGAGATGTTTTTGGCAAGAGGCCAGAAATTTTATCAGTAGGAGAACCAAGCAGGTTGGCGCACTTTCTTTTAATGAAAGCGCGCTTAGCCTGTCGAATAGTAACCCTGCAACGATTCCGAGCAGAATGAAAATTAGTAAGAGTGATAGGAGAACGAGAGTTTTTCCATGCCCGATACGCAATGTCTCTCTCCTGAATGGCGCGAGAACAAGCTCCATCGAACCATGGATTTTGAGGAGAAAAAGATTTAGTTGAAGATGGAATTAACCTGCTCATCCCATCGGCGATTACGGTCCCTACCTTTCAGCAGTTACCGAAGCATCCCACGAGTCAAAGCAGGATTCATTTCAAGAGTAGTTAGCAAGAAAACGACGCAATGGCCCCAATTAGCCCGATTGAAGTGCCAGAAATTACGTTTGGGGCATGGTGGAGCTGCTGGAGAAAAAGTATTATAATTAAGAGTTAGGGGATTGTGATCAGAGCTACCAATAGGACGAAAAATGGTGTATTTATAACCAGAAGGAGTAGTGGTAGTGAAACATAAGTCGAGCGTGTTTAAGAATTGGTTAGGGCGATCTGGGATATTTGTAGGTTCTTTAATTAACTGTTCCAGATCGTTGAGAATACTGAATGTTTTGGCCTCCTCCCCACCTGCATAATGTGAGGAGCCCAACCACTCAGTGTGGTGGACGTTGAAATCCCCTAATAGAGGACCTCGATTTGGATGGGAAGAAGTAACCAGTCTCATAAGAAGTAGTAAGATAGCCAAAAGGAACGTGAAAATCTGTTCCATTAAGGGAGCAGTAGCAGAAACACAAGATAATGGTAGTAGTAGGGAGAAAGATTTTAAGGCCATAGAATCATAGAATTAGGAAGATTCAGATTTTCAGACGGTTACAAGGTGGGTTTATTGTTATATAGCACAGATCCACCATTCAGTGAATTATAGAAAAAGTCTATAGTTGGAGATATTGTTAAATGAAAAAGAGAATCCCTGGCCAGCTGGGTTTCAGAAAATATAAAATGTTAGGTGAGAGTTGGAGAGGTATATTCCACAATTCAATGGTTAGCACGTTAGGCAACGCACGTTGGTAAAGTCAATGGAAAACCCCTGCCTGCACCCACTACACATCTACTTGACCAGTCATACGAACAGCCATAACACACACACACAGACAAACACCCACAAACTCACACACACAGTTAATTACTAATAGTTAAAACTATAACACGTTTACTCAATCCACATACACACGCGCGTGCACACACACACACTCATACCTACACATACAAGCGATCGTATGCTAACAAGATTAAAACTAACTCGCAATCTCACGCATACAATAATTTCTAAATAGTATAAATAATTAAAACCAAATTAAAAGCAAGACAATCTTGGAATAAAATGACAATAATAAATAAATAAAACATTGAAAATATGAAACATGATAAAATTAGATAATTATATATATAAAACAAACGCAACAGACCAACAAAAGGCGGGTTTCGTATTAAAACATAAAATAGACTATTTAAAAAAAATACTTAACTAAAAAGAAAATAAATAAATAGGAACCTATATAATACCTAAAAATTTATAAAAAAAGATTTAATGTTAAAAGTAATAAACTAAAATTTATCTTAAAATTCTGAAGGGCTAAAGTTTCGTTGAAATCCTGATCATTTGCAGAAATTAAACATTAAAACACCCGCCAAAAAATTAAAAAACAAAATAAAAATAAATAACACCAAAATAGCACCAAAGATATTTAAAATTAATGCTTGAACGATAACACTTAAAAACATTAAAACCAAAATTGACATTATTAAAGATCACTCGGAGAAACAATCACACACGTGATGAAAAATAAAAGGTGGGATGAAAAATAAAAAAATTTAACAAATCAAAAAGTGTCCCCTCCTAATACGTGTTGATTTGTAAAACACATTTATGAAGAAAAAAGTCAGTGATTATTTTTATCTGACCTACTTGGGTTTCAGTCTCAAAATGTAAAATTTTTGACATATTTATGGGTTAAAAATACAAAAATAATCATAAATGCTTTATAAAATAAGCCACAAGCATCAATTAGGTACCAAATGATGCAGAATTAAATTTAGAACATGTTTTATTGAAATAACATTTTTCCTAAAAACTATATTTATGAAGTTATTGCCAAAAATCTAAATTTTTTATTGTTTTTAAGTTGAAATAGTAGCATATACTACAAAAATATGACAACGGATACTTTTAATATATTACCCCTATGTTCAAATTAACTATCAAGATGTAAAAAATCCTTACAATTGTAATGCGGTGGTTATTTATATAGAAAACATAAAAAAATATATAAAACAATTAAAATTAAATATTTTGATTTGAAAATTTTTAATTAATTTCCTTGTGGACCTTAATTTGTTTCGACATCTCTCTCT
>JABUQX010102127.1:7500-11229 GCA_015478945.1 Trachelipus rathkii | reverse complement strand
AAGAAAGAGAAGAAGAAGAAGAAGTAAGAAGAAAGAAGAAGAAAGAAGAAGAAGAAGAAGAAGAAGTCGTTGATCTTGAATATAGTGTAGCTGAGGAGAAAACCCATATTTTCCCAACCAAGAAGACATCAAACGATTTTGATCAGCAGCATCTTGGTCTTCACAAGTTCCCATATGCCGAGCTTTCTGTCGTCGAGAACTCACAGTAATGGAATTTGTTACGTGAAAGTGTGAAAGTCGGAAGTCAGAGAAAAAAATGTCACCACTCTTGATCAACTTTTTTCACCAGTCAAGATGAGCTTTGCTTTTGCCCACAATGTGATAGGTTTGTTGAGGCACTTGAATTGCCTGCTAACCATCGCGTGTCGATCCTCTTTATTAATAGCTCATCGAAGAGTCTCAAAGCTGTACTACTTACACTAACGGCGAACATGTATCCACCTTTCTTTCCCTTGGGCTCACCGGTGCAGCTCAAAGAGGAACACGGCAGCTTGAAGCTATTGCTAAGTGCTTTGGGAAGTTATCGGAGATTCCAAAATGGTGGCTTTCCCGATGGTTCTCCAAGACGGTTTTACCAAGTTTCCATGTTACCTTTGTCTCTGAGACAGCAAGGCCTCCACAGAACACTTCCAAAGGTGAGATTGACCACAGCGAACTGGGTTTAGTATAGGGAGGAACAATATCAAATAGGAGCTTCTGTGGTGTGGGACCCCCAGAAAATATTGTTTCCTCCACTACACATAAAATTAGGACTCATGAAACAGTTCGTCACAGTTCTAAATAAGAAGTCTTCATTCTTCATCTACATGCAACGCTTCTTTCCTAAGCTGTCTAAGGAAAAGGTCAAAGCCGGTGTCTTCGTCGGACCACAAAAAAAAAAGATCATAGGGTGCAAGGAATTCCCGAAGAAGCTTACTAGAATGGAAAAAGCAGCTTGGAACAGCTTTGTTGCAGTGGTTCGTGGCTTCCTGGAGAATCACAAGGCCGAAAACTTGAGATGTTGGTCAGGAACTACGCAAAATGGGCTGTAGGATGTCCCTCAAAGTCCATTTCCTTCATGCTCATCTTGCTAGATTTAAGGAGAACATGAAGACGTACTCAGAGGATCATGGCGAGCGATTTCACCATAATATTCTGGACATTGAACGCCGCTACCAAGGATCATGTAACGAAGAACATGATGGAGACTATATTTGGGGGTTGATTCGTAAAAGCAACTTACCGTATAAGCATAAATCAAGTAAAACTTCTCACTTCTAAATATTTTGAGGTTCCTGTTGTATAAACTAAGAATAATAAAAACACTTAATAATCTAGTCTTTTTTCTACTTTGTTGTAAACGGAGAGATAAATATATTCACCATTTTTTTTCTTTATTGGAACTGGTAAATTTGTAAAATATCATCAATCCGGTCACAAAATCATAGTTTGGAGGAAATATTAGCCATTTTACATACCCTCTAGGTATAAGAAAATAGGAAATTACAGTTGTTGCCAAATGACAATAAATGTGTTGCATAGTGAGTATAGAGGTCGATTTTTTATTATTATTATTATTTTATATTATTATTATTATTATTATTATTATTATTATTTAAAATTGATATATTAGATCTTTAGATTATTATTAATTAGTAGTAGTAGTAGTAGTAGTAGTAGTAGTAGTAGTAGTAGTAGTAGTAGTAGTAGTATTTATATTAAGAAAGAATTAAAATAACATGAATAAATAATGGAAATAAGTTACTTTGGTCAGTCAAATAAAGAAGGCTGCAACAACAACAACAACAACAACAACAACAACAACAACAACAACAACAACAACAACAACCAACACAATAGAACAACAACAACAACAACAACAAACAACAACAACAACAAGCAACAAACAACAAAATCAGACAACAACAACAACAACAACAACAACAACAACAACAACAACAACAACAACAACAACAACAACAACAACAACAACAACAACAACAACAACAACAACAACAACAACAACAACAACAAACAACAACAACACACAACAACACAACAACAACAACAACAGCAACAACAACAACACAACAACAGCAACAAACAAAAACAACAACAACAACAACAACAGCAAAAGCAGCAACAACAACAACAACAACAACAACAACAACAACAACAACAACAACAACAACAACAACAACAACCAAATAGACAGTTTCAGCAAACAACAACAATAAGAACATCATTGACAAATAACAATATCGACAACAATGCAGCATACACAACAACAAAGCAAACAACATCATAGACAACAACAACGTATACAACGACAAGATAGAAAGCAGCAGTAACAACAACAACAGCAACATTGATAATAACAAGAAAATGCATATGTAACTCATCAGAATCTCCAATAAGGAAATCCGCAAAAATTCTAAAGCTCTGTATCCGAATTCAGACTGTTCAGAATATAGATCCACAAAGTTTTATATTTTATAGTTCAATATAGATACACATAGTTTTATATTTTATAGTTCAATATTTATACAATTTCAACATACCAATAAATTATGTAAAACAGTTAATTTACCTAATGTCTGAAATGGGTCTACTAATTGCAACACAGTGTTGTGTCCTTTGAACCCAGAAAATAATACCTGCCTTTCTTATATTTCATAATTGTTAAAGAAAATCCTCAATAACGAAAGCTGAATGTGATTAACTATATATCTTATTTAGAGTATATTTTATATACCCAAGGGTTCAATTTGGGGGAGCGGGAAAGAAAAACTATATATAGAAAAAAGGGGTAACTTGCCCAATCAATTTCATACTAATTAGATGAACAGAAATAACAACTGCAATTTTTTATTTTGAAAAATTATTGTTTGAAAAAAAAAAAATTCGTCTATTTTTTTTTTTTTTTTTTTTTTTTTTTTTTTTTTTTTTTTTTTTTTTTTTTTAAAACATATAAAAATAAAACTTTTGCTTGGAGCATTTATAAATAATATTGTCCTACTTGAAACATAGACTCTTCATAAACAAAATTTGGCTTTCAAATTGCTAATAAATAAAAAATTGATAAAAATATAGAATACCTCTCGAAATCAATGTTTTAGAACTCTCCCAATGAAGTATTTTTTTTTTCCTTTTTTGTATGATGTAAATTGAGTGAAAATTAATAAAATTACAAGTTAATTTTTAAGTTTTTGAGGATTCTGCCTCCAATTTCCTAAATAACGTTAGACCATTCCCAATTAAAGTCGATTTTCAGAGAGAGTGAAGAACCTTTATTCCTCTACATGTGACTCCTCATTAATTACCGTCTCATGCAAGGAAAATACTCTTAAAAAAGCAGTTTTATTTAATATGATTTTTGTTAAATAAGAAAGTTAAAAAAAACATTTAAAGCTAGTTCTCTTCTCTCTCTCTCTCTCTCTCTCTCTCTCTCTCTCTCTCTCTCTCTCTCTCTCTCTCTCTCTCTCTCTCTCTCCTCTCTCTCTCTCTCTCTCTCTCTCTCTCTCTCTCTCGAATATATATATTATATAATTTATACAAGACTATATATATATAATATATATATATATATATATATATATATATATATATATATATATATATATATATATATATATATATATATATATATATATATATATAACCCATCTAGTTAATAAACAGTTAATAAAGACTTTTGTCTTGCCTGCTTTTTAATTATTTTTTCCAATTTTCTGCTTCGAAATTTCAAAC
>JABUQX010102127.1:0-2500 GCA_015478945.1 Trachelipus rathkii | reverse complement strand
AGAGAGAGTGAGAGAAGAGAGAAGAGAGAGAGAGAGAGAGAGAGAGAGGAGAGAGAGAGAGAGAGAGAGAGAGAGAGAGTCGCATTAAAAAGGCCCGGAAAATCGGTTAGAAGATAAGAGAAGAAGAAGAGAAGAAGAAGAAGAAGAAGAAGAAGAAGAAAAGAAGAAGAAGAAGAAGAAGAAGATAGTAATAATATTAATTAATAATAATTATAATAATAATAATAATAATTATTATAATAATAATATAATAATAATAATAATAATAATAATAATAATAATAATAATAATAATAATAATAATAATAATAATAATAATAATAATAATAATAATAATAATAATAATAATAATAATAATAATAATAAGTCATAGTCATAAACTCTTAACCCCTGTTTCTAAAATATAATTTTTCCTCTTCTAACAACAGTCTTAAACCAAAGCCCCGAACCTTGAACCTCTGAAACCTTAATCCTGCTGAAAATGTTTAACCTACGTGATACAAACAAATCGAAGTTGATTTTACAGTTACTTTGTGTCCTTTTTAAGCCAAATTCATTGCAAAGGAGACCACACAGAAAGAGAGAAGCTTTCATGTCTGTCGAATTTTCGAGCGTTGCCTTATCGACATCATCAGTTCGCAATCTTTTTTTTCTTTTTTTCTTTTTTCCTTTTAACGCTGAAAACGTTTAAGGTTACAAAAAAATAGATTTAGTTGATTAAAATGTAAAGTTCTTTATGCTGAAATGGGAAGTTAAGAAGATATGACGGACAAAGTTGCAATGAAATATCTTAATGGGGGAATAATTTATAATATGCAGTTTAATATATATATATATATATAAGATGATTTCAGTTTAATATTAGTATATATATTATATAGTGTGGTTTTAATATATAGTATATTATATAATATATATATATATATAGTAATATTATATTATAGTATATTATATATAGTATATATAGTATATATATATAATAGTAGTATATATATAATTATATAATATAGTATAATAGATATATGATATAGGGTAATATATATGAGTAATAGTATATAGTAGTAGAATATCTATATATATAAGTATATAGATAGGTTATATAATGATATATTATATATAATCATTAGGTTCGAGTTTGCATTTTGCTCTGTAAATTAGCTATAATAGCATCAAGTAAAGTCAGGAAACTCTATAATCCTATTTACTGCATTACACACACATACCGTGGGGTAGACCGATAGACTACATATCAAAACATTCTTAGAGTATAATTTTGTATAATATTTAGAGTATAACAATTTATAATATGCTATTGGTTATACTACTCATCAAAACAACATACGAGTATAAATACAGTTTAATACTGTATGTTATGATGTGAGATATAATACATATAAAAACATCTTAGAGGATAATACAAGAAAGAACTAACGCTTCATGATCTTCTCTAAAGCACCGACGGCCTCTTGATCTTCCAGGGAAGCATTGACGCTTCTTGAACTTCTATTCATTCTTTGATGATGAAGTAAGACCCAAGAATAGGTGCAGAGGAAGATGGGAAACTAATGATAGCGGATGACTCACAAGTACGAAGCATAAGTTATAACATTTAACGAAGAATCACTTCTTTTTGAAGATACTTTAAAAGTTTTCTTTGCAAAAGTTATTTTTCCTTTTAATTATTAACTAATATTTAGTTACTATAAGTAATATATAGTATTATATTATATACTACCATATATAATATATATAATATATATATATAGAAGTATTACTATATATATATATATATTATATATAACTATAATAATACGGTATAAGTATAGTTATTATAGTAGGGTAGTGTAGTATATTAGTATTATATAGTATAATATATATATATGAGTATATGGCGAAGGCTGTATATATTAGTTAGTATATATATATATTAGGAAGTGTATATAATATATATATACTTAATATATATATATATATATATAGTGTATAGTGATATATGGTAATATATAATTATATATATATATATTAGTATATATAAGAATATGTAGTAGTAATATATGTTGACTGTATCGCAACTGGGAATGTCCATACATAACCCTATATAAGACAAAATGGTTAATTATATATAATATTTAATTATTATATACTGTATATATAGTATATAGTAATACAGGGGTAGTACTAAGCGGCCCCGCAGACTCCGCTCTGGGTGCGTTAGGGCCGCACGAGGTAAAGGGCTCCAAATGCGAATGAGTACAATAATATATATATATATTTTTTTGTCAGTATAACTCTAGCATATCACTTTCTATAAAAAAAATCTCAGTTTTCATTACTTTGTTTGTTGTTCGGTCTTATATGTTAGTGACTTTCGTTTTATTATTTTATTAAGTATATTATATAGGATATATATATTATTATAGTAGTAATATTTATAATATATAAGATTAATTAATATATTATAATATAAGTTAATTATAATAATATATATATATGTTATATTA
>JABUQX010102126.1:40000-48240 GCA_015478945.1 Trachelipus rathkii | reverse complement strand
AATATATGAATAGATTGACAGATCCAGTACTCCAAGTCTAACTGAGCAAAGAACCAATTATTTACTTAGTGATGCTTCCTTGAAAAAGCCTTTGGAGCTTGAAGAATGTGAAAGAATGGGTCCATGGCTCATGACAAGTACTACCCGGAATCAAAATGAAAGGTTATAATCTTGTCAATTCCTTAACGTATTCGGAAACCGATCTCTCTATTTTCACTCCTGATGAAATTAAGAACACATCCAAAGGGCACATATTATTATTCTCTAGAAAGAAAATGACGCAAGATATGCTGTATTTCTACGAGATCTAAACGTAAAGAAACATTCCCTTGTTAGATTACGCTTACAGAATTTCGCACCCATGTCGGGGACTCGCCTATGAAGAAACCGTACCAAAAGTTCCAGTTAATTGTTTGGACTTTAGCACCCACATTTCCACTCTACAAAAGTGAAAATTGGGTTCACAAGCTACAGTGTTCGTCACATTTATTCTCCGACCTCGGACGTTGCTTTTAAATGCCAGCGGTTTGGTCTGCCCGGGAAATACAGACTGAGATGCCATGACATTGTCAGTCTGTGAGAAAAAATTTTACCATTCCCTTTTGAAACAAACCACGATTGCAAACTGTGGAGTACCCCAGTTGCCTCTTCTTAATAGGTTCCGTCTATATGTTTCGAACAGGAAGTTTGAGTATATGCACTATAAAATATTGAGCGAGAGCAGATGCATACACAGCTCAAGAATAAATATCCTAAATTGACTCAAAGCAATCTTATGCTACAATTACGGCAGGCCCCCCCCTGCTTCTTGTGTTAACCCAGACACAACTCCATCAGTACTCTTCCCCCAATCTCAGCGGAACTCAGGCAGTATACTGTAACTGACCCACCTGCATTGCCGTATGACTATCCGACTTTTAAAATAGTATCAAAAAAACAGCCCTTGTATCCGATCTCGGTCCATAAGAGTTGTATCAGGCATCTAACTCCAAGTATTTTGTTTCAATACTCCAACAATGAAAACTAAGCAATTGAATTATTAAACACAACTTGGAAAATTACTTTCCTGTTCAAACCCTCGCTCCCATACACCTCCTGATAGGTTGCCAAACCGTTGTAAGCGGACTGTGTCTTCTGTTCCCCAAATCCGCCTCCCACCATTACTCAAATTTCTGAAAAAGATGTTTCCTAAACACAAAGAAAAGACTAATAGTCACCAAGCTAAAGATTATTCGTTAAAATACAAAGCATCCAAATTATAAGACCAAAAAAACACATGACTCCAGATTGTAAAAATGGCAACTCAGAAGCAAGACCTCGCATAAGTCTTTCCTGAGACAAAACAAAGAACGTTCAAGATTTACCCAAACCAATCACAGCTATAGAACAACCAACATATCACCCTTCATAGTTTGTAAGATTATTCAGCTCTTCTAGTGACTTCCTTCAAATAACTTTCTTCAAATTTCTATCTTAGCACTCCTAAAGGATTCTCATATGCCTTGGCGGATGAAATGGAATAATAGCTCCAAAATAGGCTGATGTGAAGGACCAATCTCTTTTGAACGGTACTGTCCTGCGCGCATCCGGAGAGGTTGAAGTGGAAAACCGTTTCAAGTAACATCGCAAACGCTCTCAAGCTTCTGGGATCTGTTGGTGGGCATGGAAGGGGACCGAGAGGGCTCTTCCCATCTTAACTTAAAATTGTCCAGGCCTCCAATAACCCGCACTGATGATACTGGTTCACAATCTTCAGATGTAGACTATGGAAACAATGATCCTAATATCGGATCCCAATATTGCAACAAATACCTTTTCAAAAGATGTCATTTTTGCTGGTAACACCTTCTTTCCATTTCCTGGAAACAGCCCATATCCGCAACATTTCCTAATCTGCTAGCTGAATAGATATGATAAACGCTCCCGATACAAAATATGAAGCACTCCTTCTGTTGCTCACTTCAATGTACAACAAGTCGAGTGCATTATGGGCGAAGCCCTCACAAATACACTGAAATCCCTCCAACCGGTCGTACAACTCCAAATCTCGTTGTACGCTATTCCTTAACACAGATTTGCTCCTACTCCTAGTCAGACAAATGTCTCAGATTCACTCCCCATCTGAATCCAAAGTGCAGATGTTATTGCAGGAACTCCAACTATGCATTGTGACTTCGTTCCAACATCGCGGATACTAAATCACTGTAACCCTATAGAAAAGCTGGTGACATGATAGGGAGGCTGGCAGGAATACTCATTCATAAAAGTCCCCTTTCTCAGTCCTGCTCAAACTCGATTATGGCAGTGGCAGGATAATATCTCCTGTCACAGACCTTGCTGTCTGTCGGATTACTTTCTCCGCAGTTAGCGATTTACTAGGTCAATGTTAGCTGATCTTTTTTAAGCGCTCCCTAGCTCGGTTGTTATAATAGGAAGACTTCAATCTCATCACCCCTCTATGGGGAGATTCTTTCACCAACCTCTAAGTCTAAGAGTCTTGTTTGATCTCCTAACCCTTTTTTTCACTTGGACATGACCTTAACACAAGGCTGCAATAACTATGAAGATTTATATACACACACTTATTCTCTGCTTATATATATTTTCCTTTTGCTCATTCCTTTTTGGATCGCTTTCACTGGTCCTGCTTTGTCGATTTGATTATTTATATGGCAGTGACCATTACTCAATAGCCTTAAATGACTTGCACTGAGCCCAATGTAAACACAATTCAGCAGGCTTGTCATTACTCACGAGCAGAGTGGTCTCCTTTCATAGACTACATGCTATCCCATTCTCTCCCTTCAAATAAAACAGTTTTCGACTTGTTGATTGATGCTTTAACTCTTCAGTAAACGTATCATGCCAGCGCGGAAGCTGTGCTTTGCAGTAGACGTCGCAACTTTTGTGGTCCAAGGTGTGCACACGCTACGGGAGAAAAAAAAAACTCTACAGGCATACAAAAAGCGACGCTACACCACCTTAACAAGCGATTATTGCATATAGAGCAGCTGCGGGCGAATCTTGCGAATTAATCGCCAACACCAAACAATGCTTTCGAATTATTACTTTTCGACCGTCAACTCGCATTCTCTTGGTAGTATAAGGCTTGCACAGAAAAGTATCTTGTGCTCCACAAATTTCTTCACCCACGTCCTTCTGTTGATGGGTGAAATAACCAAATATGATCTATGCTCCAGCAGCTGTTGCAGATGCCTTAGGTTATAGTTTTGCTAGCTACTCGAGTTCTTTCCACTATCCTGAAGACTTTCAAAAATTTGGATTGAACATGCATTGCAGACTTTTCAACATGAAAGGCGAGATCATACCTAATAATCAGTCCTTTGCACAATACAGAGTATCAAACTGCAACTCGTCCAATTAGCAAAGACAGGCTTGGGCCTTGGCACAAGACAAGATTTCTGAATATTACTCCTCGGTCATTATTTCCCCTCTGCATCAGCTTTTTGCTGGATCTGTATAACAAAAACTGGATTGAATCTACGCTTCCATCTTTATTTGGACCTACGAAAGCTCTTTGTAATCCATATTCCCAAACCTGAGAAAGACCCAAAGGGCGGAAACCAAAGACCAATTTCGCTGACCTGCTGCAATACTTGTAAATTAATGGAGAAATAGTTTCAGGCCACCTTCTCCCGATTCTGGAGAGTCGCCAGGCTTTTTTCAAACTCTCCCAGTTTAGGTTTCCAACAAAAATCATTCAACCGCGGATCTTGTTAAAAACTGGATCCGATGACATCCGGGAGCCCTCTTCAATGGTGGGATGGTGTTCTTGGTGTCCTTTTTGACTTTGAAAAAGCTTATGACACAACTTGAAGAACTGGGGTTCTCCTTAAACTCTACTCGCTTGGTTTCAGAGCACAGATCCTTTCTTTAATTGAAGTGCGCTCAATCTATCAAATAGGATAACCACCCAGGGTTCGGTGCTCTTCGGTTCTATTGCGGCCACTTACTGATGAAGGGTAGATCGCAGGGGCTGCGTTCTTACATGTATAACTATTTTAGTCTTGGTTCACTCGACATTAGTACTTCCTATTCCAGAGATGTATCAATTATCTCTCATGTGATATGACCTTGCGCAATATATATCGATGGGTGCAGGCTTCGCATATATTGCAACAGCAACTTCAACTGCTATAGAATTTATTTCAATGCGGGTAATTCAAATAGCTTCCATTTCTCAACCATAAACCTCAGCAGTACTTTTTTAAGAAAAAGGGAATCAAAGAACCTGCCACTTTCCTTCCGCGAACTAACACTTATATGGTTAGCCCATTCCTATACTTCTGCGACTCATCTTTATGACCACGTTAAAGCATATGCACCTGAATATTAAACTCTAGAAATGAGCGCTTGTCATCAGTGTTGACCATGTTATGTCATCTCGCCTTCCATAAATCTTTGGTTGCTAATCGAAACTTGTGGCCCTTTTACATTCTCTACAGCGCCTTTATCCATCAAAACTGGTTGATAGCTGCGTAGGTATATGGTTCATACCTCCCCAAATTCATACAATACATCTGTTAGATCCATCCAAAATGAGGCGAGCTGTAATCTCACTGGAGCCTTCGATCATCCGGGTGAGGGCATAAGCTTGAATTTCTGATGGATTACACTCTTCGTCAAAAGGAAATACTCATGTGCCAGTTATTCTTCACTTTCAAACCCTTAATACCATCTGCTCTAACGCCGATTCTGCGAGAGATTCAGAATCCTCATTACTGGATATTTGCAAAAACACAGTTTATAGCATTCTTAACTTCCTCATCCTTTGCAAAAAGTGCTGCCATTCTCTTATGACGAAGACGAAAGAGGTACTACACCTTGGTATTTCTGTTCCACATTTGCTGGTCCTGCCCTCTCACTCCAAATCTAGTCACCCTGTGCCTTTGTGAAGGTCATTCCTGACTCATTCCACAGTTCACGTATTATACTCGTGTTTACTGACGCCTAAAACAGGGACAGTGTGGTAGCGTCTGCTGTCTTCCTGACCGCAACTTCTTCCATACCCTCCCCCGTCATACTTCAATTTTTACAGCAGAATCACTGGTTGTAATGAATTCCCTTTCTGCAATTATATTCTTAACCAAGACCATCTTATGTATGTATGCAGATTCCGCTCAGCGGCAACCGACTTAAGGATCACTATTCTAAAAACAACATGGTATCCAATGTACAATATTTCTTCGCGCTGCCTCCACTCTTGAAGAAACAATCATGCTATGTTGATCCTGTCTCACGTAGGTGCAATTGGCAACGAAATCGCGACATGAGGCCAAGCTTCTATTTGGAGCATTTCTAGGGAATCTCCGGATGCCATTCGACAAGGTCGGTCCCATTAACTGTATTACTTATCTTGCTCTCTGTGACAAATGTCTGGAATGAGTGATCAGCAGGGTGAAACTTAGAAATATAAAACCAAACATTGGTGAGTTGGTCTTTACTCGCACGAGAGTATTAGATATATATACCGTATATATATATACTATTATATATTTATATATATATATATTATATATATATATATTTATATATGTGTATATATAATATATTATATATATATATATATATATATATAATTATATATATATGTTATATTATATATAAACCTTATATATATATATATATATAATATATATATATATAATGATATATATATATATATATATATATCTATAATATATATATATTATATATATATATATATATATATATATATATATATAATGTATATATATATATATATATATATATAATATATATATATATATATATATATATTTTTATATAATATATATATATATAATATTATATTACTATATATAAGTTAATATATATATATATTATATATATATATATTTATATATAATATATTTATATATATATTATAAATAATATATATACTATATATTATATAATATATTAATATATATATATATATATATTTAATATATATATATATAATTATATATATATATAATATATATATAATAATATATATATATATTAAGGTATATACAGTATAATATAGATCATCAAGGCTGCCTGGATGATGGTTAGGACGTCTAGAAACGAAATGATACCAATCTTCTGAGCCTGGTGTGCACTTTGTTTGGAGTGTGTTGATAATGAAATCTATATTTTGTAATACTGTAGGTTTGGGTGGTGGCAACATCACAGCTAGATAAAGATGACTGGATGTTTATATTAAGGAAGTTAAATCTGGATGCAATTTCTGGGAGGAGGTCATTTATTATATTGTTTGGTGATTTGGTTCTGTTAGGCGAGTGTGTATTTGTTTGGAGTAGGCTATAAGATGTTGTTTTGTGGAGTTGGATGTTATTTAGGATTTGTTTGTGTGATATGATACAGGAAGATGGAATTTGTTTTAGTCTGTAGTTAGTGCAGTTGGAGAGTGCTGTGTGACAGGGGTGTTGTGGTGTCTGTGTTTTTGTATAAAATTGGGTGTCTATCATTTCTAAACGTTTGTCTATAGGTAGTATCTTTGTTTCATTGTGAAGGTGTTGTTGAGGTGTTGTAAGTGTACATCCTGTTATAATTCTGAGTGCCTTGTTTTGGGTTGTTTGGAGTTTTTTCATGTTTTCTTTGGTTAATATCAGATGCCATATTGGTGAAGCATAGTTCAGTGACGAGCATATAAATTGTTTGTATTTGGTGATGAATATTTGTTTGTTATTTTTTTATATCAGTACCAGCTATGGTTCTTAGGATGTTTAATTTCTTGTATGCTGAAGTTGCTAAGTTTTCTATGTGTTTTGAGAAAGTTAAGTGTGTGTCCAGTGTTACTTCTAGGATTTTGAGCATTTTGTTTAGTGGGATGGTGATGCTATTTACAGAGATTTGAGGGTTGGTAGTACCTAGTTGGTGGTCTGTTGTGATTAGCGTGATTGATAGAGGATTTGTTTGGTGATGCAGACATTCTATAGTCTGTTAGCAAAGTTTGTATTTGGTTGATGTACTGTTGGGTTAGAAGAGATGCTATATTTAGAACCTGGTGTGTGGTAGCTATGGTGATGTCATCAGTATAGGTTGCTATGTTTGTGTAGTCTGTTTGGAGTTGTGGTAGATTGGCTGTGAATAGGTTGAAAAATTTAGGTGATAGGATTGCTCCAAGGGGTACACCATTTTTAATGTTTACTGTGTGTGATTTTTTGTTGTTGACTTGTATTTGAGCATTTCTTCCCTATAGGAAGTTTGATAACCCTTTCTTTAAATTAATGGGGATATTTGATTTTATTATTATTTTGTGCATTAGATTGTGTCTGGGGACTGTGTCAAAAGCCTTGTTTATGTTGATTGCTATGAGTAATGTTTTATGTGTAGCCCTAAGATTTGAGCCATCTATTATTGGCTGTATAATGTTTGTGAGAGCTGTTGTGGTTGACTGATTTTGTTGTAAGCCATGCTGGAAATTTTGTTTGGGGATGTATGGTTTTATTCTACTCAGTGTGAGCTTTTCCAGGAGTTTATACAAAGTGGGTAGTAATGAAATTGGGTGATATGAAGAGGGGTTTGGTGGGTCTTTTCCTGGTTTCAACTTTGGGATGATAATTGCTCTTTTCCAGAGGAAGGGAATGTGATTTAAGTTGATGGAACTGCTGTGTATGTGTGTGCTAAATGAGTTAGTGCAGTATTTCCTAAGTGTAATCTGGATGTTTGAAATGTTATCAGGACTGGTTGCTTGAGAGTTTTTGAAGGTTTTTATGGTGTTTTTAATATCAATTGGTGTTATGGGATTTGATTACCAGTATTTTCTTATCTTATGGATGGGTGAGTTTATGACTATGTTTTGCGAGGGTGTTTGTGTGTTGTTTGTGGAGATTGTGTTAGGATTTTTGATAGTTTCATGTCTGGGAGTTGGGTTGTTTTTTTTGTGGTGTTTAATATTTTTATTATGTTCCACATTTTATTGTTTTTTGTAGTTTTTTTTTAGATGGGTTTGAAAATTATTTGAACTGTTTGAGTTTCAGGGCTAGGATATGTTCTTTAATGTAAATAAAGAAGAGGTGAAGGTGTCTCAATACTTGTAAATAAAAAGAGTCTAAAAGTAAAAGAAATTTTCTCAGTCTACTCTCTAAGAGCGACTAAGGTAGAATAATAACACTGGCCAACAAAAAAAAAATTTTTTCTTGCTGCCAAGGATATTTTATCGAATTTATAGTATATTGGGTGTGGTGTGCTGATTTCAGAAATGACAT
>JABUQX010102126.1:0-30000 GCA_015478945.1 Trachelipus rathkii | reverse complement strand
TGCTTTAACCTATTTAAAATTAATCATGTAAATTAAAGCAAATGTTAGTAATGTTAATATCGCGAAATGATATCAACTACTTAAAAGAAAAAAGATCATTACTTAATAAAAAAGGTTAGTTTTCTAATAATTAAAGTGGTCGCCAGATCAATCAATGATCAGATAAAACTTTAAGATTAATTAAAACAAAGCGGTAAACATTAAAGTTAATGGTTAGTTAAAACAAAGCAATTACTGACTTAATCTTTAGCTAGTTTATAGCAAATGCTATCAAATTACAAAGCTAGATATATATTTTTTCTAAAAGTATTAAAAAAATAAGTCTAAATTAAAGCTAAATTGTTAAAATTAATGAAGCTAAACCTTTGTTAGTTGCTTATTTTAAAATGTTAGAGATTAGTATTAAATGAAGGTAAGCTTTTCTTATTTTTTTTTTTTATAAAAAAGTTTTTACTTTTTTTTCTATTTAACATATTTTTTATTTTAAAAATTGGTTGTTCCCCCCTACGGAGTGAACGTATTTATGCAGTATATATAAAAAAAAAATAAGCGCAATTATGACTATGAAACTTTTCTTAATCATAAAAATTACTCTATTTTAAAATTAAAAAAAATGATATTTTAAAATATCAGGAGAGCAAAAAAAAACGTATTTCCAAATCTGGCCAAAGATTTCTTATAAAAAAAAAACGTGTTCATCGGAACGTCTTTGAAAGCTACTCTATTTTAAAATAGATACTTTCTCTAACCTAAAAAGAGCAAAAAAAATAAAAATCAAAAATGTTATCGTCAAAATCTGTTACTGGACATCTTTTAGATCAACGCTGTAGGAAAATAACGGTATAAATTCCTTATCTATCTGCTTTAGGAGGGGCTGTCTCAAACGCTTGAGTCTCCATGTACGAAATTTATGAAATAAACTGCTATTAAAAACCTTCGTTTTCCAAAATTCTATTAATAAAATTAAAAAAACGGAACAAACTATTATAAAGACATAGTAAAACAACGTTATGGTACGCAACTAGATCATTACGGGAACTGGCTTCTCTTTCACTTTAGTCTATCTCTCCGTAGAAACCACACTATGCGGTGCGAAATACATCCATATCATCCCCAAAAAATCTCTCTCTCTCTCTATCACTTCTCCTAAATCAGGTCATACCTCTCTCTCTTCTCATACTTCTCTCTCACGTCCTCTGCCTCTCTTACCTTGCATCATCACGTTCCTCTCTACTGCATGACGTCTATATCTACTCCTCTCACTCTCCCTCTCTCCTCTCTCTCTCCCTGCTCTCTCTCTCCTCTCATATCTGCTACCTCGTGCTCTCTGCCGGTTTTCACTCTTTCTTCAAGGATTCTAATAGATAATAAATATATATATTACAGGGGATAAACTTTACGTGACCCAATACCTGGTAATTTCCTTAAATAAAGGATACCTATATATTATCCTTTTATATTATCCTTTATATTATCATTTTAACCTTTTTAAAATCATCAAACATAATAAGATGTATTACGTAAGTCTTTTTACGAAGAATTGTACTCAACAGAACTATGATTTACTTTTTACTTTATTAGCTATCGTTTCCCTTTATTCTAATATTAATAATAAAATAAAAACGTAATATAAGTGCCTATATATTTAAAATAAGCCTTGCCCTACGCCACATAGAGCAATTGCACTAACATAATATTCGGCCAACTATAGCGCTCTTGTGGAAAGAAGATGGATAGAGGAAAGAATACGGCTCTAAGCGTGATATCGAAGATTTTCGTATGACTATTTAATATATGCGGTTGATAATATTATACTTTACAATTTCCTACCCTTGACTGTGGTAAGATATAGCCAACTTGCATGCGAAGAATCTTCTATAATGCCATCAGAGTAAGGTATTTAATAGACATATAGATTCGAAAGATCTAATCTCTATATTCTCAGTCTCGTAGTACTCCCTACAATACAACCTCTTGTTTGGCTTCCATCCTGCCTCAAACTTATACATTTCTTTGGCTTTATTCTCGTGACCGCAAGAAGATGCTCTTTTAGTGATGCCGCAAGCATTGGCACTGTCGCACTAAGTGTTTATACTATTTATAAAGAAACGCTTATAATTTACCTCTCTATTATAAAAATTAAGACGGATTAGATCAACGGACAATTTTGCCGGGTTATATACTATAATACTATATATATAGAGTTTATGAAAAAATTGGTTAATAAACTTGAGCAACTTATAATTAGTACTTAAAAAAAAATAAATGCTTTCTATACTTTAAATTGTTCGTTACGTTATTCTTTGAGTGAGCTCTCAGAGCTTTCTTTAACTCTCAATAGTGAGCTACAGGTTATTACCAGATATTTAGATGTTCACATAACACACAATTATATATTATAATAATTATAGTATAATTATATATATTTTAATTATATATATATTATAATATATATTATAATAATTATATATATATATTAATATAATATATTTTAATTTAATTAATATAATATATATTATATATCAATATATATATATTAATATATATATAGTATATATATATTTATAATAATTATTATATATTAATTAATATATATATATTTATATATTATTATAATATATTATATATAATTTAATATATTAATTAATATAATGATAATTAATTGAACATCTTGGGTCACTAGGTGAGAGAAGTTTTAGCTTACTAAATATGTGGCGATTTTCTCTTCGTTCTAATCTTTCTATCATATGTACCTCCATATCTTCTATCTTTAGATGATCTCTCTCTTTAATCTCAACATCCTTGTATCGGTTACTATATATATTTGATTCTCTGACTATCATGAAAATTTCTGTGGGACGACTTCTATACCTGTTAGGTTCCACTTTTTATTATTAAACCTAATAACTTTTATATGAAATTAGATATATATATTATTATATTATATATATCTTATATAATAATAAATTGCGTCGGCTTCTCATGTGGGAATCACCCCCTCCACCTATCATTCTTTTTCATATTATCTATAAAACTGCCTTGAGCTACCTATATATAATATATTGGCGTCTTATATTTATCACTGTGAATGCCGTGGTTATTACCCCGTTGAACATTTATGCATTATTTACACTGCCTTATTCACCTATTATTTGAGGGTCTTATATTATATATTTTACTTATGTGCCATTAATTTTATCTACTTAGTGTAGTGACTATGGTAGTTGTACGTTCCCCTTCTCATTGACTTATTGGAAGGATATATATATATAATACCGATGGGTCCTCAAACCCTGGTCGGGAGATGGATGCATTTACATTGCTTTCACATTGTAGTACATCTAGCCAATAATTATTGATACGTAAAGTAATTAAATACCCTGCTGCCGCCCCAACCGCTCAGTATTAATATATTTATAGTGATTATTTAATTAGTAGTTAGCTATTATTAATTGAGTTCTTGTACTCGTATCTATGTCAATTCTAATAATAAACTGTTTTCTGAGCCAACTTTGATCATTTTAAAGGATATATACGTCAGGCCCGAGCGTCCTCAGCAGTAGCAACTTTCTATAACTTGATTTCCTGGTCGGGATGTCTGAGGAGGCGTGGATTATACACAGGCATTTCGGAAAGTACATTAAAATCTCTCATACATCGAGCAATGCATCTTTTATTATGTCCACTACATATTTCGGTCACCGTTGCTAATTTCATTTTCATCTTTCATTTGAGAATAAAAACAAATCCTTTATGAATTATAACAAATAAACTATCGTTAAAATTTAACGCAAAAATGGAACGATATGTAAACACTGGCTATATTATAATGTGATTAACTTGTTTCTATTTACTATATAATAACAATGATAGATTCGCTTTAATTAAAAAATAAATTATAACATAATAGCTATACTTGAGCAGTATATTCTACGAATATGTTTATATAATAAGTTATATAATAATAAGTAAGCTACTTCTTAATTATAAAAAAAAACATAAAAACACTTTATAGTATTTTGTTTTTCTGGAGAGTATATACTTGCTAAATAACCTATTCTAATAATTGGAACTAGTCTCGTGATATATTCGACTATATATATATTAATATTAATTTTTTGCATTTGACTTTAATAAAAAAAAAACATCATGTTATGTCTATTCGATTCGACTATATATATATATAATATATATATATATATATATAAATATATATAATAATATATATATTAATAATTTTAATTATATATATATATATATATATTTAATATATAGTAATATATATAATTTATATATATTAATATATATATATATATTAATTAATATATGCTTTGAGCCATAAATAATAAGAGATATTACATCTGTAAATACTATATATATATACGATCGACTATATATATTAATAATATAGCTTGTCTTTTAAAAAATATAAAAATATAGAAATAAATTTAAACTTCTAATAAAATAATTAAAATTTATTTTGTATCTTTGAAAAACTCTTATAAATTAACTCGACTATGGTATATATATATTATATAATACTTCATATAACTTATCAATGAATAATATTATTGGTATATTTAAGTGATATAAGAAAAGGACACTTTAGCCACAATAAAAATGCATTCTTATTTTCCCCTCAATAATAAACTATAAATAAAAAGACATCTTCTGCGATGAGAAAAGCGCTCTCTTAAGTTTAAAATTAATTTATGTTAATAATAATCAAGCCCTATGAGTATAATCTACTAAATTTGTCTCGGTAATCTCTAATTATGCAAAGAGAAAAACATTTTATCAATTAAATAATAATTATATTCTGTTTACACATCTCTTTTAAGCCATAATTACAAATTATTATTTGGCAAAGAAAAATTGTTAATATGAAAAATATAAAACATGTGACACATATCTTACATCTTTAAATATTATGTCTCAGCTTCAATCCCTTTATTTTGAGCTGAATATTTTTACTTCGTATTTAAATAAAGCATAGTACTTTAAATTTATCGTTCAAACTTCGTGACTTCGAAAAATATATAAAAGTTATAGATCAATTAATTTAAAATTCATCAAATCTAAAATTATTATTAAGAATAATTAAATAAATAATTGTAATATTACTTATAAAATACTTTATGAATAGCTTATATTTAATACATATGAATGGCTATAAAAAAAATAAGGGTCGAATCCTAACTTAAGTAGTCTCCTAACAATATAACCTTGTAATATTATCCATAGAGAAAGCTTAAATAAAATATGAAACGCATTTTTTGATACAAAAAAATCAGCTGGAGTTATGTACTATTATTTAGAGGTTAATCATCTTAAGACGTTACGCGTTACATAACTTTGCGACTTTTATTAATATATATTATATTAATACATTATATATATATATATATATATATATATATATTAATAATATATATATAATATATAATATTATTTTAATATATATTATATTATTATATTTAATATAATATATTTTATATATATATATATTAATATTATATATCAAATATATATTTTAATATTGTTTTTTATTTTATCTTTATTACGTTTCTATCTTTCTCAGTCCATTACTTTCTTTCCGCTTGACCTTGGTGAGTGGGTTGTGGCGTGTGTGCAGTAGGTTGATGTTGTATGTGCGTGTTATAGGTATCTTTATATATGTTGTAATTATTCTGTATTTCATGGTGCGATCATTATGGTCTACGAGTCTTAGTCTGTTTTACATTTACTTTTCTTCAATTTTACTTTCGTGCTTCTTTGGAATCCCTGATGTTTGTTACCTAACTACACTTTTTACCCTAACCTTATACTTAATAAGTCACGTCACTATTAGCGACCTATATCACTAGTAATTGAGATATCGTTATGGTATGTCCTTAGAATTAAAATCCGTTCACTAGGAGTTAACCTGATGGATATCGTGGTTGCATAACTAATAAAACGCAAACCTAACCTAGATGGATTGTGATTGGCCAACAAGTAGAGCTAACGTAGAATTATGATGATTTTATATTAATTAAAAAAAATTTACTATAATATATGTTCACTATTAATTAAAATTTAATAAATTATAAAATAATGAAAAGGAAAATAAACAAGCTTATATTTCACATTTCATATATAATATAATATATATAATATATATATATATATTAATTATATTTATATATATCGTTTAATTAAAACCATCTTGAGGATGATCGTTTACTAAATTGTATTACAGAAATGTTTAAAATATAAAAATAAGAAGATTTAAATATATAAATAGATAAGATAGGTAAATAAAAATTTTGAAATCACTATAACAGTGAATTATCTTTACCAAGGTTAATTTATACTCTTCTAAACTTGTACTTGATTTATTGAAATCTCAAATATTATGTGAAAAATTAATAGCACACACATAAATAATTTTAAACATATTTATTTAACCAAACTCCAGTTAAAATAAACTATATAATAATACACTCTATAAAGGAAGTGAGTGTTGAGTGATGTATAGGTGTAAATTATTATCGGGTTCTTTAAAATTCGAATCCTCTTAAAATTACCTAACCTCCTTTCTAATAATATTATAGGTGATGAGGACATTTTCGGAGAAAAAGAGCCTTCTCATATAAAAAAAAAACTACAATATAATTTTTTAAATCCTGGGACATTTCGCGCGTCGCTTGATAATATCAAAATTTGGTGTCTCTGATTGCAAAAAACTATTCCATGAAATAAATAATTTTAATAATGAGACATCAATACTACCTACTGAGTGTAGCATATATAATTTTTCCTATATACATTTTCTTATTTAATAGCCAACACTTGATCTCCTTATATGCGGTACCAGTATAACAAAACACTATGAGATAAATTTAAGCTACTTCTCTTATAATCATTTCCTCATATTCTTAGGTGTGGAGGAGAAGGAGTCTGAAGATATCAATGCCTGATGGCTCTATCAGAAATGTTATGTGTAACTTTGAATTCATATCTGAGAAATTATTATTGAGTGTGCGAGACTCTCGTTCCTGCTCATAACATGGCGCGGATCCTGATGATCCGTGTGTGATCTCTTCTCTTTCGTGATCATGCTGCGCTCGAATTCTGTCTGAAAAGGGTAGGTGCTTTATTACCTCTACTATCGTTGGCTGTCATTGTCTTGGGAAACTCTCCCTTGAAAAATTAAATAAATACTTTTAATATTATTAATTTTAATAAAATTCTTACTTTAGTGTTTTTTTACCATGTAATTGGCTCCTTAGTGAAGGTTGTGGGTTGTTGTTTGGGTATTTGGCTGGCTGTGAGTTGTTGCGCTGCTTTGAGTCTAAGCATCTGTAGTTATAACTATCGAAGATTTCCATAATTACAAATCTATATATAGGCATCAAGGTTTAGTACCAATTGTATAGTATTGAGCCAGAATTCTATCCTATAGTGTCTTAGAGGGCGTACAATTATTTTGATAGTTGTTTACTCTGGTGCATCGTACGTTACACTACCTCTTTTTATAGGAGAATTATCATGTATAAAAGTATTGACCTTTATATATACTTACATATTTTATTTAGAGAGCATATTTAAAAGTCCTACGAATAAACACAATTCAAACAATAAAGGTTTATCACCAAACTCCAATTTAAATATATTGTAACCCAACCAAACATAAACCTGTTATAATATAACAGAGTGAAATTTCTGAAATAATATATGAAAATGTTATCTAAATTAAATACTCAATTTATGGGTTATAACTACAATAAATTATATGACAACTAAATTATAATGCGGAATAAAAAATCTATATTATATATACATATGAAACTTATACAAAAATTAATAGGAATATAATATATATTAACTATTAAAAGTAATATTAAATTAAAATATATTAATAATTAATAATAAAGTTATCGCACTCATTAACATAGTAATATAATTACAAATTATATTATTAATGATAATATTATATATTAGTTATTTAAATAATATATATATAAAAATCAATATTAAAATAATATCCATACTTATTTCTCAGTAAATGTTGAGGTATTAATTAAAAAACGTATGTTAAAAGTGGATTAATCCAGATTATAAGTTTAAACATACTCCGCGCTTATAATATTTATTTACAGAATATAAACTCTTCAAGCTATATACTGCTTAATATTCTCTCATGGAAAAAGCAGTAACGGACTATTAACGAGGTTAACATTTGTGAATTTAAGCGTTAACGAGTTAAAAATCTTCCGTGCCCTCGTCAATACCTCGTTGTTACCAAATACATAGTTTCTCACTTAATAATATATACGGAACTCTCAAATATTATACACTTCAATCATAATTTACTTTTCTAATCAAGATTTTTATAAAGAATTGTACTAGATATCGATGTAGTCTCACTCGGAAAACAGTTGATGACAACATCATGTATCAAACATTTTAACATTTTAATATCCAATAACCAATGTTTTCCTCTAATTAACGATTTCACAACAATCGTCGAGAAATAGACTACTAAACAAATGTGGGTATAATTAAGTATATATCCGTGTATCACATTTAATTTGTACACAGTATTATGTGTATTTACGTGTTATTAACTATTAATATATATTAATATTAATATATATCTATATATATATTATATACTTAATATAGTATATATATATATCAAATATAGTTATTTATTATTATTAATTAATATTATTACACAATGAGGTTTATATTTAGTGACTTAGTAAGTATAAATGTAATATAAACTTTTGGATTAAGAGTAATATTATTTTATTTATCATATGCTTCTAAATATAGCAAAATTGAATACTAAACACTCTTACTATTCTAACCTTAAATATTTTCTGTATTATATCCATTTTAATAAGTTTCAACTGCTTTGGTACCTTATATGGCCTCTAGTGCAAAGACTACGTTAAGTGAGTGATAGCTATATAATTATGAAATATTGGATTATGCGAGACACTAATCTCCTCGAATATTTACCTATACTAGTGATAGGTGAGGAAACAGAGAAATGTAAAGTAGGATGATTTATTTATATATTGCTAATTAGCTAGATCAACGATCTATTTAGTAATCACTATGAACGTTCCGTAGAGAATTAAACTTATTTAGATTTTTGTACGAATCATAACAATACAATAGGTTATATCGTCTTGTGGAAAAGAGTTTTTTTTATAAGTCCTTTTAGTGGAAAAGTTTTTAAGGTGACATAATGTCATATAATTACTATAATGTCAGTGTCTTCATGGCAGAGGCTTTTTGTTTCAAATTGAGTCAGAAGTGTTATAATGTATGTAATGATCTAGATTGAAATCGATCCAAGGCCTTTATTAATATAATAATCTCAGGTTCTGGTTTGCTCCCGTGCCATTAATCATTCTCCCCAAGTTTGTTATACAACATATCATTTCATGTTGTATATTTAAAATATTGTTATGATATTTTAAAATGTTGGAGAAATGACTGCCCTAAGATATATATTCATTTACATAATATATTAATTATATTATATATATTATATTATATATATATATTATATTATATATATTTATTAGGTTTATATGTTTCTATGGGTATTCTAATATATATACTACATCTCCCCAATAGAGGTGTAATAATAATAAGATGTATTTGTGAAAGAAGTCTTTACCTCAGTAGAGGCTGGTTTATATTAATCATTCTGTGGTATATATATAATATATTATATTATATTATATTAGTTGAATAGACTCTATTATTAACTCAGCGTTTTGTCACTTCACATAATTACTGTCACCCTCATGTCTCGCCAGTGCAGAACTTCTCACTCGACCTTGCACTCAGATATTACATCTCCTACACATGCCTCTCATCGGAGTATACACCACCTACAGTGCATAACCTCTTCATAGGAACGTTCGTCTTTGGCAAAAAGCTATGAAACGTCGGTTCAGGTTAAAGGTTTAGCTGTTGTCATGTGATATGACGACACGATGTAGATGGAAGAGCTCACTTGTTATATACAATGGTTCCAGTCGGTGCTCCGGGACCGGGCCTACGCTCGGCCGTTTCCAAGTATCAATTGGATACTATTCCTGCTCTCTGATGGTTAATGTAATTTTTTCAATTTTAAGCGGTATTGCGTGAGTATTTCGTATCTCGCACACATCGAGGCTAGTCCACTCTCTGGGTCGAGTGTGTGCTGTTCTGCGAAACCACGTGCCTTATGAGTGAGTAAATAATATCTCTGAGCTTATGTATCTTGAGGTATAACAAGGTTGCATATTGGAATCTCGCATAATCCAATTTCCGAACAGATGTTGTTCGTTCGCAGAACCTACCACAAGACGAGGAACTGCAAACCTGGATTTGATGATGATTCTCGAGATGTTATAACTATATATAGATTTTAGCTATCTAGTAGGAGAGTGACTCTTCACTGGTGAAATCAACGAGATCAAGTTTTTTATGGTTGATGTTAAGTTTATGCTGCGGTTTCCATGTAAGTCGGGTCCGAGTGCAAGCCCGGTTGGCTACTGAGCCAAGTAAGCGCGACGTGCATTCCGTGTAAACGATATCATCAACTTCGTGAATATATATAAAAGAGGTTTATGTTTATTTTAGTTTCTAACCCAATCTTAGAATGAGACCACAGCGAATTTTTCAGTGATACACTGTAAAGCAGTATATAGATGTTGGTAAGAGAGTTGAGCTTTGTCACATAAAGCTCGCGATATGTTCTGCCGTTCCCCGACAGGTCTTCGAGCTCAGTCTGGGCTTCAATCGGATTGGTGTAATCGTCCTTAAGCAATACTCTCCTTATACCCTTTCATGCTCAATGACGGCCACTAAATTTATTATTTGAAATGATTTACAATTATAATTAGATCCTTTAATAATAAAATATTAACTAATAAATATCATTAATTAAAAAAATTTTGGGGCAAGCCCCTTTTCATGACATCAATGTTTTGCTAAGAATAAAGGATTTTTATTTGATGAACTAAAAATAAGTATATTTCTTCTGCGCAGCCCGTACTCCGAGTTTATTAATTTTTACAGATAAATATACGAGGATTTATAATTAACGGTAGGTCTATTACTGACTGAGTTTACAGTGACGTAGTGTTAAGTGCGCAAACGGGCTCTTGATATATAACAGAATGCATGTTGTATGTACCCTCCACGTGAGTATGCTAAGTACTATAGCTCTTTGGAATACGCAGCTTATGTAAAGTGTAGGCTGGAAGCCGTATAAAAAGTTCCGTGTTTTACTTAGGTCACGGATAACTTTTATACAAGGTTCCGGAAAGCTTCCTGATATTATATTAACCTAGCCGGATAAAACCAAATATTACATGATTCTCTATGGTATACATACCCTATAATATATATATTATATTTAATATATATATAATATATATATATATATTATAATTAATATATAATATTAATTTAATATATTATATACTATATATATATATATAATTAAATATAATATATATATATATATATAATATTAATATATATAATATATTTATATATATATATATATATATTATATTAATAATAATATAATATATATTTATATATATATATATATATATATATATTTATATATTATATTAATATATATATATTATTATATATAATATATAATATATTAAGTTATATATATTAGGGTGTTATTTTACAATACTAATATATATATATACTTAACCAACAATTTTGTAAGTATGGATATATTAAGATAGGTTACGTAGTAGTGTAGTAAATTTTATGTAAATAATTATGAACATTTTACTCTCCTCAAATAGGCACTACCTAATAGAAGTGAGGTTATGTATGCGATCGGGTATATAGATAAATTCTTAGCGACTACCGACAGGATATACTCCTCAATAGAGTAAAGATTAACTAATTGTGAAGCTGTAGTTAAGAAAAACAATGATATAATCTTTAAGGAAAAAAGTTGATCCGAGTACTGCCCTGCTTGCAAAGTTAAAATTTTCTTTAATAGGCTTAATAAAGAAAAAATCAGTGGGCCTTTCTGCTCATTTTAGGGCCGATGCTTGCTCAGAGTCTCATGATTTATTACACTTTAAGGGTAGATACACACCCATGTTACGTTTTGCTCATTATGGTGTTGATCACCTAAGTCAGAACACGTTGTTTTGCATATACACTAGAAACTTAAGACGAGTGCCTAGAACATATGAAGCACGCTCAATCTCTGGACATCGGATCACAAAGAACAACGAAACGTTTATGGAGTCTGAACTTTGGTTATGAGGCATGGTATTATACTTTTTTCTACTTGAAGCAGTATCTGCCGAGGTAGTGTTGTGTGAGTTGGTGGCCGATTTAGTAGACATTTACGTGGGTCCCTGTTACTCGTTTTATTTAGACTTACGGTATTGGTGATCCTGTGATTTTATCTCAAACTCGCGCGAAGGCTGGAAAAAGCCCCTCTGTGCATCATCCATCCTACCAATTACACACCCAGTATTTGTTCTTATGAAACTCCATTCGTCTACTGAGTTATCTATCACTCGGAAACCGCCTAGTAGATAGGTAAAGGACGGTATGCACTAATATATACCAGTTATAAAATTATTTGGTTGGTGTTGGCATAATACTCTTATGCGGAAAAAGTGTTACAGCCTCTCAAAGTTTGGCTTAGGTTTTCCCATAGTGGAGTTTTTCTCTTGTGGTGGCATTCGTGTTGTGCGGACACCGCTCGTAGAGGATGCCGTCGTCGGGAGATGGTTTTAAACTTCAACTTTAAAAGGGACATATCTTCGCTCTCGCGAGTTTACCAATTCCTAGAGCATGGTCTGTTTAAGTAAGTACACAGTAGAGTGTGACCGTGGTAACAAAATCCTTATTTCGCATAGCGTGCAACCACCTCAAACATGACACTAATAGAGAGGTTGTAGGAGTCCAAGAGAACAAGATATATATAACGCCTAACTGCTTGGGATGCGGCGGACTGATAGCAACACTCATCACATTAATACGCCTAAGACGTCAATCCCTCCGAGGTTATAGGGTACAAGCGTCTCTCGGTCTGGGGCATTTAGTGTTAGCACTACTGCCCTCTCCAGTCTCAGCGTGTGTAACTATTTGATGATACAAGTTTATAGGTTTTCTTTTCCCGGCTGATATTTATATCCACAGGATTTGCTGATTCCTTAAACAAATCTTATTGTAATTCCCCTGCCATTTTACAGTCGCTCATTTCATCAGACCTTATTAAGGGACGCAATCTTCTCCGATCTCTACACGGGACGGGGAGTATACTACTATTCGAGAACTCCAATAGGGCTAAATACTTGCGTACGGAGGCTATCGGGACTTACGATAAACTCTCGTCTATTCCCCTAATAAAGCCGATATCACGAACATAATAATGTACAAACTCTAATAAATATCTCATCCGTTTATTCCCTTCTCCACTATTGTCATATTTCTTAGAGCTCTTGGCTTGTAGAGGTATTTTCGAGTGATTGAAGAAACAAAACACAATCTCTGTTTTAGATTAGTGCCTCACGTCGTTTAATTCGTCCAGCTAAATCAAGACTTAATTTTTTAAACTATAGCGTGTACGTGAAAAATTTACCATAACTGAGTTATTCATGAGTGCAAATAATAACGTCAACCACATTGTTGCAACTTCATACCTTAAAGAATCGTTCAGTAATTCAGAGTCTTCTCGGCGAGATCAAAATTACCAGTTCTCCATATCACTCATTGAGGGGTAATGTACTTACATGTGAAGCTGGCTAGGTCGAACATCCCACAAATAACTTACATAAGTCCCAGCAATTCGTATAATAGAGCCCCTCCCACTCTCCCCTCGCGTACTTACACATAATCCATTCTATTCAATAAAAAATATAATGCTATGGGCAAACTCTCAGCTCACTCAGGTATATCGAAGATACAATTTCAAGGCAAAATCATTCAAAAATAAAAATATGAAAATGGCTAACTCTGTGGGGATAGAATCACACTGAATAATGGGAACAACTGATGCAACTATACTCAAAGCAAGTCGAGACAACAGAGGATATAGTCAGATACAGTAACTCACCATTGTAAAGCTCTATATCATATTATTTATCTTGTCGTCACATAGTTCAGGAACTTTCATTAGATTATTAGTTGAGCGCGTCTTAGGTTGCTGATTGTTAGATCTCAATCCCCTCACTCTAACGTCGGTCACTCATAGAAACATAGCCACAACGAATACCAAGGAGCACCCTATTTTAGAGAGCTCTTTTTCTTTTTCACTTATGTGTGTACACCAACAACGTAAAAAATAATATTATAGAGTAGTAGCATCCAAAATTGGCAATGAATTCTCTCGGTATTCAGCTTTCTATATATGTACTTAAAATTATGTCAGGCGTGTGCAAACTCTCACAGGAAGAAAGTAGTTCTCCCGCATTCTATACCCATAAAAATTTAGAAAAGCTCATACTAACTCGATATTTAATCTGTCTTGACTGAGCCACGCTCTATTCTTCCAACCCTCTCTCAAATCACTATAGAATAACGTATACAAAGAAATAAAGAAAAAAATTAGCGAACGTGTTTCATTGGGACCAAAAAACAATTCTTAAAAAGAAATAAATACACCCTAAATTTATATCCTACACTATACAAAAATATAATTCCCCAAATAGTGCAACTGTCTGCGCACCTTCGTGTGTTCTCTCTGATTGCTCGTCTAGAACCTCTACCTCCCTAATACACGAGTGGGTTCACACGAGAATTTGAGATTTTTATTTACTGGTACTAATCAATCGATACCAAAGTGTGGTTAAGAACCAGATATAACTCCTAAATCAACATACAATCCTAATTTTAACTCCTCATCTCTACACAATCTATTTGATATAGCTTGGACTCCGTGAAACGTTCTATTATTGGTAACGAGCTCTCCATTTATAGGTTGTATTTGTGATTAGGTTAGGTTAGGTTACCCTAAAATAATTGTTGCCGATACAACTAACTGCACATTTATTGCTAAGAGACGTTGGAAAAAGTTATTAATTTAATTTTTGAATTTCCTTCACTAGGTGAAGTTCGAACTGCTTATTAAATAGTACCTATATATATTATAATAATAGGTCAATAAAATAGTAATGTTAAATTATCCATTATATGCCCACCTATAAATGGCGTCTCAGGATTAGTACTCAGTCGAGTTATAAGGCATAGTCACTCGTCCCAAACTAAGCGATATAAAGAACCCTAAGTTAGTATCTTACGTACGGTCTAGGTCGTCTGGTATAGTATGTATTATTTTCTTATCATTGGCTACTTAAGTCTTGTATACATCAGATTAAAAATTGAGCGCACCCCTCCTTAAGTATATAATTTAGAGCTTTTGCCTACGTGATTAGTATGATATATATAGTTGGTAAACTGCTAAAAAAATAAAATATTATATTAATATATACCAGTATATTATATTTTAGTATAAACTCACCCTCCTATATAATTGATATATTTTTCACCATTAGCTATGAGATTAATATCGTAATTCATGTAACCTCACTTGCAAGGGGTCTCACAGGATCTGATCCTTAAGCTAGGGTAGAATATAAATATACTAATTTAGGGTATAGGTATTTACAAATATACTAAAATTTGTGATAATCATGCAGGTGAGTATATGTGCAATTTCACTTAATATATATTTAATTATATATTAATATATATTAATTATATATTAATTTAATATTATATTATTAATATATATATATATATATATTAATATATATATATATATATATATATATATATTTATTAATATATAGGTATATATATATAATATTAGTTTTTTCTAGTGATATAATGCTGTTCATAATTTATTGAAATATATAAGATTTTATTATACTGATATTGCATAAATAGTGGTTGAAGTCTACTTGAATTACATTAAGTACTTGCACACAGTCTATGCTCTCATAAATAAAAAAATATATTTAACATTTACTAATATTGAGTGCAACACATTAACGGGAAAGTCTCTAATCACGTCAAGCAGACTCTATTTTTTATAAAGAGCAGGTCATACAAAATTGGTGCAAACGGAGGATTTTGAACTCAATGATTCTATAATTTTCTATTTGTCTACATATCATATATACCGACATGTGAGTTCTCAGACATCTCTAATGATAATATTACGTCATATATAGCTATAAATTATTTTTATATAGAAGGATTATAACGTGTAGATTATATAACGTTGTGTTGTCATGGATTGTATGTGGGTGCGTTATGGTTGAGAGAAATTAAATTCTATATCTCTCTCTACATTTATTAGACTCTCAAATGGTGGTTACACCTCAAATTTTCAGTTGACATTATGAAAACGTTTTAATATATTTCAAAAGTTATAAAAAAAAAATGATACTAAGATAAAACCTATCGCTATTTTTGATAATTCTCTTTTTTTTTAAAGGAGAAAAATCTTCTCTGAAACTTAAATAAGAATGGAAATAGATTTTACTTCTTGTGAATTAGATGAGGACATATTAAGTGGAGTTTATTATTATATATACTTGCTTGCCCATTACTTTGCTGAGATAGGCGTATTTTACCTTCTTTTTAAAACTTTTTAAAGAATATTCTGGCTGATATTTACAAGAGGAAAGTTACATGAAATATGGTAGAAGATATCAAGAGCCAAAGAGTTAGGAAATTTTGTGCCTTTCAAAATTATTTTAATTAATTAAATAGGTTCAATATTATAAAAATCTGTAAATTTATAAATACTTATGTCATATTGTAATGACATAAAAAGTATCATAACAGTTTCCTTAATATAGTTGTTTAAAAAGTGATTATTTTGTTTAATTGGAATTATTATTTTAATATTTATAGAGTAGTTAAATTTGCCTACTCTATTTATATAATTCTATTTCTATGATGCATTTTATTAAATTTTACTTTTTTATTTTATAAGGGTAATGAATTGACTGTATCGTCTTTATCTACATAAATAGAACTAATACACTTAATTGTTCTCAATACGGACAATTAGCGAGGGGCAGTATTCGAAAGCCTAGTATTGATAGCTGTTTTACGTGGTTCGCGCAAAGCCCTAATATAGGCCATTATAGTTCTTCAACGCTATTCTATGTGAGGGTCCTTAATATTAAGCCATGAATATTTGGACAGAATCGTAAATCACTAGGGGCATGCCAGGCCACTCCTAATATTACTGTAAACTCTGTTTGTCGCTAGCGAATAAATAGTGAAAAAAACTGAAGAACATATAATCATTTTTTATGATATTTCATAATCTGGTATCGCACTAAAAACCATCTCTACAAAAGTCATTAAATCCAAGAAATTTTGATAATATACAAGTAATATTATATATATATAGTTAATTAATTATATAATATATATATTAAATATATATATATATAATATATATTAATATATTATTATATTATATATATATTAATTATATTATTATATATTAATATATATATATATTAATTACTGGATAATAATATATATATATATATATATATATTAATATATTATATAATATATATATATATTAATATATATTATATATATATATACTATATATTAAATATTATATATATATTAATATATTATATTATATATATATATTTATAATTGGACCTCAATTTTATATATATATAATATATATATAATATATATATATTAAATATATATACAGTATATTATATATATTAATCTCTGATGAAATTCGCTATTAGTAGGAAATATAAATGTATTTTATAGTACTGAAGATAAATATATAATACATAATAAGAGGACTATCAGAGCATTTATACTTAACGTAGGTAGGGTATATATATGTTATAAGCTACCATGAAAATTCACATACTATAATTAATAATGATTGACATCATAAGTGAATATTGACGAAGGAAAGGCGGCTATTAACTCCTTTAAAGAGGGTAATTTTCTCCCATATTAAGACTTATCTTCAATTATATATTTACTATCAATCAACATACACATCACACTCAATATTATAAATTTATATATATATATATATATATATATTATTATAATATAATATTATATATAGTGTATAAATATATATATATAATATAATATTAATATTATATATATTATAATAATATATATATATATATTAATATATTATATATATATACTATATATAATATATAATTATATATATATATAGTATATATATATATATATATTATATATTAATTATATATATATAATATTAATTATAATAATATATATATATTATCTATATAATATATAATATTAATAATAAATATATTATAATATTATTTTAAATATATATATATATATATATATATATTAAATATATTATAATTTATAATTAATATATATTAGTCTTATGAGTATTTCTATTAAATCTAACTAATAAATCTTATTACTATGCATAAAAATATATAAAATAATAAACTTTTTATAGTTACTAGCATATATAATATGCTTACTACTTTATACTATTTCTCCCTTCTCATAATTTAATTTTATCAATTGTTTTGTAGGAAATTTGTTAAATGTGGGCTAATTTGTTTGGCGGGCAAGGAGGGAATACAAATAATAATTTATGCTTAAAGTAATTCGAGACAAATCAGAAGAACTTTATAAGTAAGATTATGCATATTATATGTGTGTGTTAATTTATAATAATCTTCATTATAGCTTTTGTACTATTTTTTCTATGTTCTATCTCTATGAAATTAAAGGTTTAACTTATAGTTATTTTATCAAATTATTTTCTATTTTTTGGTGGTGTTCTACCCACGACTACGATAATTTAGATTAACTTCTTATTTTCATTCATTCGTTTTAAATGTTACTCTAATTCGAGTTTATTTTAATAAACTTATTAGGCATTTATAGATAATTAAGTATTATATGGATTTACTGATTCATAGATTTTTCTTGGAAGATGGCACCCTGTAATTTGTCTCTTATATTCTTCCAAGTCTCACTACTTCCTTTCAATATTTTCATAATAGAATTATATATACTATAAATCTCTATTAATGAGCATTGTTCATTCCTTTCTGCATATTCATAAGTCTTTTATTGCTTTTCTCCCGCCCTCAATCATTTGAGGATAATTGCATATATTAATTATATATATAAGGGTAAGTGAAATTATATATTCTTGCTATTTCAGATAACTCGTTCTTTTTCTTCGATTTTAATATTTATGTAAACTGGATATAGTCCTAGATTAATTATTATTATTATAAGCTAATAAGCTGAGATTATTTATCTGAGAAATATACCTTATACATAATAGTTAGCTAACTACCTTTATATTGTAGCTTTGCTACTTGACAAATCTTCCTGAGGACCTTTTATTGTTCAATTATTAACATCTCTAACAACTGCATATCTACTTTATATATTTCCACTTCTTATTTTCTCTGATTGTATTTTATTCTATAAGCTGGAAATAAAGCTATTTCTATATACTCATTTGCACTTATAGTACTTTCCTCTACCTCAATGGCTAGACGTAATTAACCTAGGTTAATTAAATTATACCACTTACATTTATTGTTTGACCCTCAATATATAATGATATGACTTATTTGTTAAATCTATTTCTTTTTTGTATAATGAGGAGTAGCCTACCTTAATATTTAAAATACCAATGAAATTTTTGATGCTTGTCAATATATTTTATAATGTGAAATTGTAAAACAAACGGTATATATAAGTTAGTGGTTTTAATGCAATTATCTAAACAATAAATTTTTTTTTTAGATTTAAAAAAAATATATTATATATAATTATATATTAATATATTAAATTATATATATATATATAATGATATAGATATATATTAAAGATAATAGATATAATTTATATATTAAAAAATATAATTAATTATATTATATAATTTTATTTTATGTATGACAGACTTTAAATATAATTAATTTTAATATTTATATATATAAATTGTAATATATGACTATATATTATATATATAAATATATTATATAAATATATATAAATATAATATATATATATATTATATATATATTTTATAAATAATTATATTATATTGTCATTAACGTTAAATATTGATTATTTAAATATGTATTAAGTATTTCATTCTGTATATATTAATATATTTATTTATATATATATTTTACATTTATCTTTAACCTTTACATGTCTCATACCCCAGTTTAGTATGGGTAGTAGGTGCATCAACATGCACCAGATAATATAACAGTCAAGTAGATATAAGTACATGACGTAAATCGTACAGTAATAAGCTCCACTACATAACTCTTCCTCACTTACTTATACCCTTATAGGGCTATAGTTATCTGTGCAAGTTATTATACCTTATATATATTCACACTTTATAAGGGCTTCACTATACATAAGTAATACCTTCGACAGGAGCCTATACCTATACCCCTCTACCCTCAATACTATGGTTATAATACTCATCAATATTGTAGTAGGTTCTAGACCCTCAACTTATGCTTCACCTCACAAAAACTTGTATCCTTTCACTCGCTGATATGCAACATTATTTTTTCTATACTTACTTAAACCCAATAATTCACCTTCCATTTCAGATACACCATTTTCTGACTCAAATCACTTATATCTTATATTCTTACAGTACCGGTTATATTTGATATCATAACATACACACACTCTAACCTTCTATATATACTTTACCAACTATACCACAGTTATATCTACCATCCATCCTTTAATTCTGAAAAAGAAAGGCATTTAGCTAGATATGTCTTATCTAATATATTATCTACTTCAATATCATCATCACTTCAAAATAACTCATACTAACAGTACTTTATAATGTAATTATTATAATACATGTGACTTACTATTATTCCTCAATATTTTATCATTTATTCTATTATACTCATAACCTAAACATCGACTCCTTTAAGTATTATTTTCATATCATGAATCAGACTACACTTTTTAGAATTTATTATATTACCTCTCATTTGCCACTAAGTTTTCGCTGCTTAATTACATATTAATACCTACACTATATATAGCCTAAACAAACTATACCCCTCCATGTGAGAATAGAACCCTACTTATCATTAATATTACATAGATCATACTCATACCCTTGAGTCAAGCAAATAAAAAGGATAAATTATTAATAATATATTAAACTTAAACAGTGTACTTGGTTTATCGGCGTATAGCGGTGGCAATATAAGACACCATCTTACTTTAAGACGCTACTCATCTGACTTTATATTCCCTTTATTCATAACTCACAAAAGCAATTATATTCCTTATATTAGAACATAAAAGTGCTCAAAAACTGACATTATATAGAGAAATATACTTAATTTTCCTACATTACCATTCATACAGGAGAGTATAAATTAGTTTTGTTAACTACATATATAATTATAATATATATATTAATAATTATATATATATATATATATATATATATATTAATATATAATATTATATTAAATATTATATATATATTTAATATATATATATATATATTAAATATTAATATATAATATTTATTTCCTCTATAAATATATATATATATATATATATATATATATATTAATTTTTAATATATTTTTTTACATATATATATATATATATATTATTTATATATATATATATATATTTATATATATAATATATATATATATATTATATTAATATTATAAATAAATATTAATATTATATATAATAATATTATTATATATTTATATAATTATATATTATATTAATATATAGTTGGGTATATTTGAGCTGCACCTAAATCATATACCTTACCTATATATCATCTCTTAACGCTAGTATGAATAATGCTGAATATAGCATAGCCTACGGATAATAAATTAGGTTCGTAGATCGCAATACGTCAGTAAAATGACTCAACATTATATGCTTATCATGTGTCAGCGTAATATTGATAGAATCGTTTGGGTACATTGGATAATTAATGTCTAAGTAAGGAATAAATGTGATGGAGAAGAGATGATTATAGAGTGATGGATGTATTTAGAATAAGTAGGTCAAATTTTGTATTATATTATGCTTCGGCTGTGTACTGATAATTAAATAAATAACACATCTTGAAGGTTTAAGTGCAAAAAGAGAAGCTGTGACCAAGATTGTTATGTGGTTAGTGTATCGTGTGCAGTAAAAACATATGATTGCGTATGACTGGTGTAGAGTGGGAATAGAGAATATTTGATTGGGAGAGCGAGAGAAGGAGTCTGCGTTATCTATTTTGGTTGTAGGCGATCCTAAAGTGCATGCGTGAATGTTTACACTCGTACAGAGTAGCACGCTCATGTGGTAGATATCCGGCCGCTATGGTAGACTGTGGTATAGTGTACTGAGTGCTAAAGTCCAGTGTCTAGAATTCTAATGAGCGTTTGACAAGTTTTTATATAGAGTGATAAGATGACAGGAGAAAGCGTACACGGTGTGTGTAATGTAGCGGCTACTGTGTGGAGCTGCATAAATAGTGTTGTGCTACAAGTCTTCTTAGGGACGAATCGTTGAAGACGGTCCAAGCGAATTTGTATTTGGTCCACAAATTCAAGAGGCCTTCGATAAAGTGATAGACGAGGTGAAAATCGTTCTATAGGAGAACTCCCAGGAGTGAGAGGATGGTAGGTATAGCAAGCCAGTCTCAATAACAGATTAGTGTTTGCGCACTTGCAGTTGTGGGAGAGGTTGACACTCGACGTTTGTGTCATGCTGCATTACGCTTCCCTCAAGAATTGAAGTTCGTCTCACAATTATGACAACAGAGAGTGAGGTAATCTGGTTGATGTGCAAGGATTCAGGATCCGGGTTGGTCTCTTATGGACGATCGAGGATGAAAGGTGTGAGCGACAGTAGAGAATGGTAGTGAGGCAGGTGAATTGATTTCTGTCAGCAATATAGGAGTATCGCGATTATGCATGGTTCCATGTGATTGAATGAGAATTTGGTAGGTCTAACTATATATCAGTTCTAATTACTCACGTCTAAAACCAGTTTGAAGAGATAAAATGCCTTGCATTAAACAGTTTTTAGCAGAGCAACCGCCGTTTGGAGAAAGCTCATCTGAGCAATGAGATGTTTGGCGTGTAGGTAGAGATGATTTACCCTGTTGAAACAGGCTAGATATCCAAAGACTTGGTACCTCAGACACAATGATTCGAACTGAGGTTGTATAGTGCTGGGTTTTGTTCGTGAAATGAGGTTAAGGAAACTTCGATAAAAATAGAATTAGATATTTTCCTAGGTGTCTGGAATTCACAATTGAGGAAATTCCAAGTGTACCCGGCTTTTAATGTGTGCCGAAAAACCAAATGGGCGCCGATATTATCGGTGGGACAAGTCCTAATGCTCTCAAATTGTTGAGCAGTGTCTACATGTGCGTCAACAGATTAGATCTACCTGCCCAGTGTGTTCTGTGCCTTATATCTTGGTTATATAGAGGAGCAGGAGTGATACGAAAGGAAGTTTATGGGCGCTAAAAAACAAATTACAGAAGTAGCGCTAGTGGCTTGTCTTAATATTCTGTCGCGCGAGACGGCCTACATGAGGCAATAGAGGAAATATTGCGATAAGTATGTTAAGAGCGCATCGAGCCCGCGCTTGTATCATTCGGCCCAATTTCTGAATTAGAATATGCCCTTGCGTAGATAACGGAGGAGATCATAGTTACATGGATACCTAGGATAACACTAAATGTGATAACTGGAGCGGATGGACCAGAGATTGCTCAGCTGCATCATGCGCAGAATAAAATGTATCTGCGCCACATTAGTGCTTGTTTCCAACGAGTAGCTATTGGCAGATACCGATAGGGGAAAGTCGTAGGGGTGTTGGCATGGGTGGTTTTTTCAATAACCCAAAGGAGTATGCGAAGTAAGGATTATATGCCTTATAACAGTCGAAAACCACTTACTCCGTCTTAGGTTATATAATGAAGAGTGTGATAATAGATAAATGACGGTAAAGTATTAAAATAATTAAAGAAGCTGTTAGGTTGATTATTTAGTACTTAAAATAGCAATAATGGATGTAAGCTTTCAAAATAGTAAAGATGCTTGAGGATATATATTATATTAATATAAGGAGAAAAAAAAAAAATACTAAAAGGTGTATACGAGGAGAAAACAAGAGGTAATAATGAACAGTTTGTGTAAATAGAGGTATAGGAATTAGAGGACATATAACAAGTAAATTAAGGATAAGCTCTTATTGGAATAGGAGCTTAGCGAATTAAGTGATATATTTAAAGAATGAGGTAAATTATAAGGGGGAATTCTGCTTTAGTAAATAATGTATAAGTAGATATGGATGCTTTTTTTGTAAACTTAGATGTATTAAATGGCATAATTGTGTAAATATATATATATTTAGAGTGTGGAAAGAACCACTTTTGATAAAATCTGCACAATTAATTAAATCAGTTAAATATGATATAAGATAGCGTGTTATGTAGATATTAATTTAGTGTTTTGGTTTTGATGGTGCAAGAAGTGATAATAATAGGTTAATTTTTGGGGATAGATTGAGTTTTAATTATAGTAAGGATGAGGTAGTATATAATTGAGTAGGTAGGGTGAGATAAAGTATTTAATAGATATGGTATAATACTATACCATAGTTAATAGAGTATTATGTTAAATTACTAGTGAAATGAAATTTACAAGAGCAGAGGCGAGTTATTATAGTGTTAGATATATTTGATATGTGAGAGATTTTGGAAGTTTGTAATAAGTCGTTATTATTGGAGGGGTTATTAGTTACCAATAGGATTTGGGAGGAGGAGCGGTAGTATTAAATAGTATATTATATATAACCTTGTTTAATAAGTGAGTATAAGGAGATATAAAAGGGGAACTGTAGAAATTATTAAGTAGGGAATAAGTTTTATTATGAAGTGTTGTATTAAGTAGGTAATGAGTATATAATTTTATGTTAGGTATTTTGGTGTCGAAATAAGAGGTTGCAGTATTTCGAAGTTAGTAACTGAGGGACTTGATTGGATGTTATTAAAGAATTAACTCTCCAATGGATTGACAGTTTTAGGTGAGTTATATAGGTGATATATAGAGGTAATGATTTTATGTAGGATACATAAATTCTTATACATTGTAATAACTAAATGATATGAGAAAATAGAAAGATTATTTGAAATATAGAATATTAATCATTATATTTAGGTTTATGGATTTACAACAGGCGTATGATAGAGTTAATAGGGAAGTCTTTATTATAGGCATTTTGTGATATTGGATATATTAGTATGTTTAGTAGTGTGAGTATAGGTACTTCATGAATGGAATCAATAAGTATGTATATTATATGACGATAGTAGATAAGCGTGATGTTAGTTAAGTGAATATAAATGGTGTCATAATATGTTATAGATTATGGTAATTATAATATATATTATAATAAAATGAGGTAATTAATAGCGTGTAGTGTAAGATACAGGGTATAGTGTTAATAGTCTCCTGGTTATTTCAATGTGTTAATATATTGAGATGGGTGTTTTTAATATGAAAGATATTATCAGAATATAAGGTTGAGGGATGTTCAGTGAAGGGATAAATGGTATATATACTATATATTAGTGAGAATGTATAGGAGAAGGAGAAGGTATAATATATATATATATATTTATAAGTTATTATGATAGAGTGGTGCTATATACTCATAACCTTTATTGTATGCGGATGATATTGTTCTGTGTTAGTAGCTAGAGTCTTGAAAGAGAGTTTGAATAAGAGGATATATAGGTGGAGAGATTTTGGACAGTATATAGGTATGTAAAAGGTAAGGGTATTTGAAAGTAAATATACGTTATAATATTGGTATATAATATATATTATATATAGAGATAAGTAAGTAAGGTTTTTTAATATAATAGGTTAGTGAGTTAGAGGGAACAATATAGTATATACCTACTCATGTGTGAAGTTATGTTATAGATGTAATGAGCATGACTATGGAAGCATAATCAGTGTACTGAGTATTTAAATTATTTTTATATATAAATATTAAGGGTATGTGTATTGGTAATAGATGATGGAGGATAACGGATTAATGCAGGAGTGTAGTAGGGAAAGTGTGTGGGAGAATACTAATTGAGAGGGTGAGATGGATGCAATTAAATCGTTATGCTGATAATGTTAAAGGGACTAAGTCTATTGAGTGCGCCTAGAGTATCTTTAATTCTAATTATAGTGAGATGTATATATGCTTTTTATAATACCTGAGTTGTTATGTATGATATATATATATATAATAATATATGTATATATTATATATATAATATATATATAGTATTAGCGTTAGTTGATAGTTATACTATGGTCGTGAAATAAGAAGTATAGAATTTCTTCATAAGTATTACAATTGAGTGTTTCTAAATGGGACTTAATCTTATTTTAGAGGGGCATGCTAGGTGTGAAAAGAATTAATTAAGTTTGAGGAATGAACGTTATTTAGAGAGTTGTTGGTGGAGAAAAGTGAGGGTAAAATATGAGTGAGAAATAAATGTATAAGTTAATGTTAGATGGTTTATGATGTTACATGTGGAAGGATGAAATGAAAGTCGGTTGGTGTATTAAGACGGATGTATGTTGAGGATAGTGAAGTAGAGATGTGTTGGGAACCACCGGCTGTGAGTATAGAGTAATCCAAATGAGTAATGAGAATAAGTTAGGATTGAAGTCGGTGATTTATAACGAATGTCTTTGAAAGGAGAGTATAATAATGTAGAGTTGCAGTGAAGGCGAGAATAAAAGGTGACATGATAGTAGAGATAATATATAACGGCTTGAGGTGGATTTTGTATGGGGCTAATTTATATATATATAAGGTTTGTGAGGCCCACCTGTAGGCTCAGGGGATGAACCCTATCAATGATCGATTTTTAACTACATTTATGATGTAAGTTGTGTTTTCCGTCGCGTCCTATGATGCTCATATGGTGTAGATTTTCTGCTATGTGACGAGCTTACTCACTAATTAATTAGGTAATACAGAGTAGGCGGTAAGTGACTTGGGCTTTTTACTTTTCTTAACCGTGTTTGTGATCATGTTTCTCCTTATCTAGTTATTTAATTTTCCGTATGCTTGTACGTAGAGCTAATCCTTACCCCCAATTATCTTTGAGGCAAAGAGGAATGGTGATTATATAATATAATAGAAAGATAAGTAAAAGAAATAATTTAATTAATATAATAATATATATATATATATATATTTATATATAATATATTAATTAATATTATATATATTAATATTATATATTATATATATATATATATATTATATTAATATATATATATATATATATATTATATATAATATATATAATATTTATATATATATATATATTATATATATATATATATATATATATAATATATTATAATATTAATAATATATTTATAATATTAATATAATTAATACCTATATATATATATATTATAATATATATATATAAATATATATTAACATATATATATTTATTAATATATATATATTAATATATATATATATATATATATATATATTATATATATATATATATATATATATGATTATAATATATATAATATATATATATATATTATAATATATATATATATATATAATATATATATATATATATATTTATATTATAATATATATATATTAATATATATTATATATAATATAATATTAATTATTTATATATATTATATATTATATATATTATATTATTTATTAATAGATATATAATATATATATTAATTATATATATGTATATATATATATATATATATATAATATATATATATAATTAATATTATATAATATATATAATTATTATAATTAATTATAATATTAATTAATATATTATAATATAATATTTATATATATAATATATATATATATATATATATAAATATATATATATATATAGTATATGTTAAATATAATATTAGCTATAATATTTATAAATATATCGGCAATTTAGAAGATGGTAATGATATTATATATATTTATCTTTCTTATACTTTCTTATCTTCACCTTCCTCTTTGCCCCTAGATTGATTAGGGTATATTAGTATATATATATAGTGTATAATGAGTGATGCTATATACTTATATGTTAACATAAGATCGGAATAAGAAAGCAGTAGTGAGAATGACATGATCTAAACGAGTCAGAAAAGAAAGCCCAGCCTTACCGTCAACTTTATCAGCCTTTGTACCATTAATTAGTGAGAAGCTCGTTACTACTTAATGACTAAAGAAAAAATCCAACCCTATATAGAGCAATATCATAGGCCCGCGACGGGACCCTCACTATGGTAAATCGTCAATGTTAAGGGTTCATCCACACTTAGGCCCAGGTGGGCTTCAACAACCTAAATGCCTCCCATTAACCAAATAAATACCTCCGCCATCTTCTCTACTTATACATGCACACCTTTTATTAATTCTCGCCTCTTAGCCTAAACTCACATTTCTCTCTACTTCAGACATATTATTCGAATATTATATATATATATATATATTAACCTTAACACTCGAGGACTCTAATCCACTTTCTCTTTATCGTGATCTCCAAGTATACCGTCGTCGTTACCCTCAAATACAACACTTACTTATCTCACTAATTACATCCGCTAACCAAACCTGACTTTTCATTTATTATTCATCTCTTTCTACCATATGACCTAAATAACCTATTCTCAACTATTACTTTTCATTTATATTCTCTCATTATTACCCCTTTCTTATCACACACACAACCTCTCTATTATAAATTATTACGTTTTATTACTAATTTCACTATCTACATTTATATAATTCTTTTCCATCAAACCTAAGCATGCACCTAAGATTGATCCATCTGAAACATACTAATGAATACTTATTGGTATCTCATTAATACTATTAACTTATTACAGCACATGTCTCTATACTTTACCATTATATATAACAATTAACACATATAGGTATACAATACATATCCCTCTTTAATGTAATGACATTATCTATAGCGCCACTCAAGTTACATAGGCTACTCTTTACAATATTCACTCAAACGATTTATAATTGCATTAACCAGGCCACCTTACTCATGTCCACATTCACATAACATTTACCTACTTACACTTACTTGTACTAAATACAATTACCGTTCCCTATTTTCTCGTATACCTAACTATCCACACCCTATAAATATTTAAAACTCAAGACAACTTGCTCATGATATATCATGCTCATCATATTTTTTATCTAACATACTTCACACTGAGGACTTAGCCTCACTCACAACCATAACCTTACTCTATACTAAGGCTTTTACTTTTCAAACCTCACTCACTTATTTATCAATACCCTGTCCAAATAATCTCTTCCACCAATATCCTCTCAAACTCTCTTAGATTCGCCACACAAAACCAAATCATCCACATACAATAGGTAGGGCACCTTCCACTCTCTTATACTACTCCATTTCTACCATCATTCTAAACACCATTTCACTGTCCATTCCCCCCCACCTAAAATTCTTTCATAACCCCATCCATATACACTATTGTGAATATAAACCATATAAGGAGACATATAATACACAACCCTGTACTCTAACTCCGCTATTTAATCCTAATAATACCAATCACCATATGATACCATCACATTATATTCCTTACACACGCTTCACTATCGCATACATACTTTTGATTCCCATTCAGAAGACAACCACCAACACCATATATTATATACACTTAATAATACCTTGCCATAAAGTGAGTACTTCTACCACTTTTATAATATTAACCTTACTTATATCTCATACGCCTGTTAGTTAAAATCCATTAAAAAATCACTATTAAAATTTAATAATTTTATTATTATTATTTTTATTTTTTTTATCTATAT